>JARKHS020033476.1:0-33972 GCA_030143305.2 Amblyomma americanum
TTCGTTCATCGCCGCCGCGACGCCTCCCGCCAAGCGCGTCCAGGCATGTTTCAGTGCCACGTGTCGTCGTGCGTGCGTGTGTGTGTGTGTGCTTGTTTTGCCCACGCTTGTCAAAGCGCGGCAGCCGGGGAGAGGAGCTCCTCAACTGGGAGGCGAGGAGGTCTGACCGGCGCCGGCCTGGCGGACGCGCCCGTCACGCCTGAACATGTTCAAGCGTCGCCGTATCGGATGACTCTTCCCAAGCCGTTCCCTCTTGCCCTCGACTCCGAGGGTATAAAAAAAGACAGCTGCGCCGGACGCGAGAGAGACTTCGATTCCTTCCTTCGAGTAACGTGGTCGCCCTGACCGGCTGCTCTTTTGCGATGCCAGAATAAACAAGTTGTTCTGTTGCCAGTCGAGTCATCCTTTGCCGGGACCTTCGGATGTTTCCAGCTTTGCCCCAGGCCGCCAGGCCAACGCTACCCTTGGGGCTTGCAACCCAAATGCAACAACTGGTTGCCAGCGGTGAGATCCCGACAACGGAGGCCAGCAGCGAAGATATGCGGTCAACTGTATGCTGAGCAGCACAACGACCATCCGGGAGCAGTGCAACGAGCCCTGTGTGATGACTGGTTGCCTGCAGCGGAACGACTGCGCTGAATTCGTGGCTGCGAGGTTTGGTGAGTGCGGGACTTTCTTCTTCTGAGTTTTGCCAGGCTTTTGTTAGTGTCAGAAACAGAGCTGGTAATTGTGGTTGTCGTTGCTGCCGGGTTAGTTTGCGGCAAGACAATAGTAGGCAGTAGAGAAAGCAGCATTCGGAGCAGCCATGGATTTGAAGTCGTTGCGCAAACCGAAATTGCTGGAGCTTGCAAGAGAGTTGGGTCTTGATGTCTCAGACAAACTCAGAAAACCAGAACTGCTAAGGGCGATTCTTGAGTTGGAGGCTGAGGATGACGAGCTGTCGGAATGCCTTGAGACCATTGAGGAGAGGGAACAAAAAGAGAAAGAGGAGCGCGAACGTAAAGAACAAAAAGAGAAAGAGGAGCGCGAACGTAAAGAACAAAAAGAGAAAGACGAGCGCGAACGTAAAGAACAAAAAGAGAAAGAGGAGCGCGAACGGAAAGAACAAAAAGAGAAAGAGGAGCGCGAACGTAAAGAGCAAAAAGAGAAAGAAGAGCGCGACCACGCTTTAGAAATGAAGCGTCTCGAGGTAGAGATGGAACGCGCTCGTAATGGAAGTCAGGCACACGGTGCAGGAGAACGGGTATCGTTCAAAATGACTGACCTGATGCGGCCGTTTAAGCTTGGAGAGGACATTGGTTTGTTCCTGGTTAACTTTGAGCGAACGTGCGAGAAGCAGGGGTTCTCTCGGGAAACGTGGCCACAGCGCTTGCTCACTTTGTTACCCGGCGAGGCGGCCGACGTAGTCGCTCGCTTGAAGAGAGAGGAGGCAGAGGATTTCGACCAAGTGAAATCGAGTCTGCTAAAAAAGTACAGGCTGTCAGCGGAGGCGTTCCGTCGGAAGTTTCGGGAAAATGAAAAAGGCAGAAATGAGTCATATACAGAGTTTGCCTACAGGCTTATGTCAAACATGCAGGAGTGGCTCAAAGAAGAGAAAGCGTTTGGTGACCACGAGAAAATTCTGCAGTGTTTCGGGCTGGAACAGTTTTATAGTCGGTTACCTGAGAACGTGCGGTACTGGGTCTTGGATAGGCCAGACGTTAGTACAGTGGCTAAAGCCGCCGAGCTAGCCGAGGAGTTTGTGACGCGTCGGGCTCGCGGAGCTAAGGACGGTCAAAAGGGTGAATTTGGCTCCAAGTCTGAGAGGCCGAAGTTCACACCCATGAGAGCAAGGGGGGACACGCGTAGTGCGGATGCGAGTGAAAGCAGTCCGACCGAACGTAAGGAGACGGCGGCAGCCGAAGCCGAACGCAGAAAGCGGTTCGAGAGGAGGCAAGCGCGCGTGTGTTATACGTGCCAGAAGCCGGGTCACTTTTCGGCGCAGTGTCCAGAAACAAAAAGAGAAGTCGTGTGTTTGTCATTATGTAGCACTGACGAGAACATGAAGCTTCTCGAGCCTTACATGCGAGACTTCCTCGTGAACGGGAAAGAGTGCCGAGTGCTTCGTGATTCCGCAGCTACAATGGATGTAGTTCACTCCTCTTACGTAGAACCCGATATGTTCACGGGCGAGTGCGCATGGATCAAGCAAGCCGTGGAAGCTCATAGCGTGTGTCTGCCCGTAGCAAAAGTGCTTATTGAAGGACCTTTCGGAGCACTTGAGACGGAGGCCGTAGTGTCATCTAGGCTGCCCGCCCAGTACCCGTACCTATTTTCGAACAGGTCCGATCACCTCCTGCGCGAGAAGGGGCTTTTGTTTGGTGAGGCTAGCGTTCAGGCCTTAACCAGATCAGGAGTTCGGGAGCTCGCTGCAAAGGCGGTAGTTGCGGGGCCGACGTTGTCGAACAATGAAAAAGGGTCGGAGGCGCAGCAAGCTGATATCCAGAGCACGTCCGAACTGGATAAAATTGAGCCTGTAGCGTTGAAGGCACCAGGTACTGGAGAGGAAATGCCCGACACGGGAAAGTTAGAAGAGCTTCCGGTCGAGCTTCCGGGACTAAGCTCAGTGACGAACAGGGAAGACACTGATCAGGTCATTAGTGACTTAATCATTAAAGCACCGCTGTCGCCTGAGCAGAAAACCGAACTACACCAACTCTTACAAGAGTTTCAAGGTCAGTTCTCTGAGAGGCCTGGTAGGACTTCTGTCCTTACTCATGATATAGAACTTACCTCGCCAGAGCCAGTACGATCCAAGGCGTACCGGGTGTCACCCCGCCAGCGCGATATTATGGAGGCTGAGGTAAAGAAAATGCTACAGCTCGGTGTTATTGAGGCGGGTGAGAGTGATTATACCTCCCCTTTGATTTTAGTTGAGGTACCGGGCAAGGAACCTCGTCCTTGCGTCGACTACCGCAGGCTTAATTCTATCACTAAGGATCAAATTTATCCGATCCCTAACATCGAGGAGCGCCTTGAGAAAGTTAGTAGCGCTCAGTTTATTTCCACCCTAGATCTTGTCAGGGGTTATTGGCAGGTTCCACTTACAGAGGAGGCTAGTAGGTATGCGGCGTTCATTTCACCAATGGGAACATTCCGTCCTAAAGTTTTGAGTTTTGGTTTGAAGAACGCGCCATACTGCTTTTCAAGCCTCATGGACAAAGTGTTGCGGGGACAGGAAGAATTCGCTTTACCGTATTTAGACGACGTAGCGATATTCTCCGCATCCTGGTCTGAGCATATGGCACACTTGCGGGCAGTGCTAACCCGCCTGCGCGAAGCGGGCTTGACAGTCAAGGCTCCCAAGTGCCAATTAGCACAGGCAGAGGTTGTCTACCTCGGTCACGTGATTGGACAGGGTCGTCGCCGCCCCTCTGAAATAAAGGTGGCCGCTGTGCGAGACTTCCCGCAACCGCGCACGAAGACCGATATTCGGTCGTTCTTGGGTGTCGCCGGCTACTATCAGAGGTACATCCCCAGGTACTCCGATATCGCGGCTCCCCTGACGGATGCTCTAAGAAAAACAGAGCCCCAAACAGTCGTCTGGAGCGAGACAAAGGAGAGAGCTTTTAGCGCCCTAAAGAGCGCCCTAACAAGCCAGCCTGTGCTACGATCGCCAGACTATACCAAAGGGTTCGTTGTTCAGTGCGATGCTAGTGAGCGAGGCATGGGCGTTGTACTGTGCCAAAGGGACAATGGAGAAGTGGAACACCCCGTCCTGTATGCTAGTCGTAAGCTGACCTGTCGTGAGCAGGCGTACAGCGCCACCGAGAAAGAGTGTGCGTGTCTCGTGTGGGCCGTTCAGAAATTGTCATGCTACCTAGCCGGCTCGAGGTTTATCATTGAGACGGATCACTGCCCTCTCCAATGGCTGCAGAACATCTCTCCCAAAAATGGCCGCCTCCTGCGCTGGAGCCTCGCTTTGCAACAATATTCCTTTGAGGTGCGTTACAAAAAGGGGAGTCTCAACGGTAACGCCGATGGCTTAAGTCGAAGCCCCTAACGTAGGAATCCGCCTCAAAGTTGTTGGTTACTGATGTTTTCTTCCTGAGGCAGGATTTTTAACATATTGCTTTTGTTTAGTGTTTCAAAGTGATTATGTGCTTTCTAGTGCAATTTTCCAATTTGTGGACGCGTTCTGAGTGCTGCTTGACTACTGTAAGGAACTAGGCAGTAGTATAAAAGGGGAAAGAGCCTGGCAGAGCTTAGTGAGGGTTGTCTCGTGCTTGCTGACTGAGCGGTTGCGTTTCGGCGTAGTTCTAACGCTTGCTGGGAACGAGCACAAAAATGGCAACTCTCCCGAAGTGACTTTACAGTGTCCTATGTGATCCTGAACCCGAGAACGAGGCCTTCTCTGTGCGCTGCGCTCAAGCAACGTCGAGGGACGATCGGTTTCGATTACGAGCATCATCGAGCGACATCCCTCTGGACAGCGGATGCAGTCCCCTGACCATCGGGATCTCCTTCTCCCGGCGGGGCGGTCTGTTACGTCTCGCCTACCTACGACGCGCGGTATAGCCGGCGCGGATGCAACGGACGCCGCGGCTTCGTTCATCGCCGCCGCGACGCCTCCCGCCAAGCGCGTCCAGGCATGTTTCAGTGCCACGTGTCGTCGTGCGTGCGTGTGTGTGTGTGTGCTTGTTTTGCCCACGCTTGTCAAAGCGCGGCAGCCGGGGAGAGGAGCTCCTCAACTGGGAGGCGAGGAGGTCTGACCGGCGCCGGCCTGGCGGACGCGCCCGTCACGCCTGAACATGTTCAAGCGTCGCCGTATCGGATGACTCTTCCCAAGCCGTTCCCTCTTGCCCTCGACTCCGAGGGTATAAAAAAAGACAGCTGCGCCGGACGCGAGAGAGACTTCGATTCCTTCCTTCGAGTAACGTGGTCGCCCTGACCGGCTGCTCTTTTGCGATGCCAGAATAAACAAGTTGTTCTGTTGCCAGTCGAGTCATCCTTTGCCGGGACCTTCGGATGTTTCCAGCTTTGCCCCAGGCCGCCAGGCCAACGCTACCTTTGGGGCTTGCAACCCAAATGCAACAAGACTCATTGCTCCTCCTGCTCTTGTTGCTGTCGCTGCTTGATGTCTACACCGTTAGCTTATATCACTCCTGATGCGCATATACTCACAATTCCTCCGAAAGCAGGAATTCATCAGGTTAAAGTGCTGTCGTCTTGGATATCGAGACTTTTGCTAGCTTACCGTTCTTTACTTATTGCTCTTACTTATTACTGCTCTTACCTGTTGCTCTTCGCATAACTCAGGAGGATGAGAGCAAGAGGCAGAGGGTCGTCGTACTAGCCCGATTCCCCCTTCTTTATCCCTATCATTTCTTTCCTTACTTTCTGTGTGTGTGTGTGGGGGGGGGGGGGGGGGCACCCTGTTCGGTGATGCCGAGGTGCGAGCAACTGCCAAGTGCGCTCAACCCGTCGTTGTGGGCCGGCGACGTGAGCCGCGCGATGCGGAAGCCCAAACCCGCCCCTGCCTCCCTTGTCGCCGCGACACCTGCGCGCGCACCTGGAGCCTGAAGGGGGGAGGGGGGGGGGGGTAAATGACTGAGAGCGCACTCGGCGATAAATCTGTGGCCCCGATAGGAACAAGCGCGCACGCGTATCGCGTTGCGCGCCACTGTCATGGCGGCGGCCGGGCGCACAAAGCGCGCGCTCCGCGGCGTGATGGATTGCCGCGACGTACCCAGCGGCCTCGAGTCGGCCGGGCTTTGTGTCGTCGGCGGCGCTGCCTCGCGGGAGCCAGCGCCGCAGACACTTCCTTGATTCCTTCCCATCTTTCCCTTTCGTTTCGCACTCGAAAAAAACAAGAAAGGCATTCTTTTTTTCTTTTCTGCGTGTTTGCGGGAGCACGCGAGCGGCTTTGGGGTTTTTCGTCATTACCGCCGGCCTGTCGCGTCAACAAGGCTGTTTTCTTGGGCTCGTTATCAGCGGGGCTCTTTGGCCAGAGCCGCAAGGCAGTCGATGTCCCCCGGCTCGGCAAGAGAAGACATCGGCAGTGTGCAAATACGCGCCTCGCCGGCGGGCAAACGGCGTTCAAATCCCGATGCTCTCTGCACGACAGCTCGGCTGGCGGGGCCCAATCGGAGCTGCGAACAGCGGGCCGTGACGGCGCTTGACGCCGCGGCCGACGACTGCCCGCGCAAGGTTCGCCGAGCGGCCAACATCGATCACCGGCTCCAATCTACCTTGAGGCGCGACGTGACCGGCCTGCGCAGCCGCGGAGCCAACCCGCGGCTGCGCTCCCCGCGCGCGAGTGGAAAACTACTCGAGCATGAGCAAGCGGCCGTTTCCTCCGCGATGACGCATGAGGATACATTGGACGGGAAGGACGCGAAAAGGCGGCCGCCGCTTTCTCCCCGCCGCGGAGGCCGCGGAGCACCCCCCTCCCCAAGGGGCCGTGGAATCCAGAGCCGAGCTTTTCTTCGGTGTCAAAAGAGCAAGGGGGACAGGAACGTTGCAATTAGGCGCCCAACCGCCACTCGTCGCAGTTTCGGGTCTATTCAAATGTCGCGCCGAAATGCGAGCAAACAAGCCAGCCGCCGCCGCTTCCGAGTTGAACTTCAAAGAGTGCGAGCGGCGACGACTCGGTCGCGCCACAGAGGAGCGCAAACACGCCGCAGGAAGCAGACGTGCGCTGCCTGTTTGGAGTGCGCCATCCAGTCGCCGCCTTAATGAGCATCTTTTCGGTGCCATTCGAATGTCATCGTAAGGCAATCCGTCTCTTGAAATTGAAATCACGCGTCTACCCGTCGTCGCTGGCCGAAGGTGTATTGAGGCCAGTAGTACCGCACGTTTTCTAATTAAGGCACGCGCCGTATAGTAGCTCCTGCAGTGGAAAGTTTGTAACCGTTTTCCATGACTGAACGAGCGTGCAAGCGCACGATGCTTTTGCTTATATGGGCATCTCTTGCGCTACGTGAGCGCTTTTCAAAAACTAAAGGACACGCTTTAAAGGCACACTAAAGAGGAATCTGAACTCGTCTTTTTATCGCGGGAGCTCTATCTACACGTTCCGGGCATTCTTGGAAATTTCGAATTGTTGTCCTGTGTGGCCGATTGCCCTAATTAAATCGGAATAACCGTCCCGACTCCCGCCTTTTTTTTGTTTGTTTTAACTCAACACGGTAGGTAGGAGTCAACCAATGCGTCAGCCAGTCCCGTGGCGGCTTGCCGCTCTGCCATCGTCGGAGTGATACGTAAATCAAAGAGTCCACGTGTATTTTTATTGCCGTGGGCCTAATTTGCGGCTGTATTGTCTGTGACTAAACTGTTTATTGACATAAACCTAAAAACAACTTAAAAGCGAAAGCGAAGCCAGCCACTGGACTGGTTGAAGGGCACACCACGCGTTCGCTGACTCCGCCTATCTACCGCGTTGAGTTAAAAAAAAGGCGGGAGCCGGAACCTTTAATCTGATTTAAAAAGGGCAATCGTCCGCACAGGACAACAATTCCAAGTTTCTAAGAGTGCCCGGAACGTGTAGATAATGTTGACGCGGTAAAAAGACGATGTTCAGATGCCTCTTTAGTGCACCTTTAATTTGTGATCCGCCGTCCTCAAAAACTTCCATACTTCGTTTGTTGAATTCCATAACCACCGCCATTAAATCTACACAACTTCCCTGGTTGTACACAACTAAACCTATCACTGCGAGGTACTCAAAGAACAGTCATTCAACTCTTATAGCTTTTATCACGCTCTTAAGCAAACGACCCCTCCGGTTTATGGCATGCAGTCGAATCCTTTGGAATCCTTTGTGAAACTTTTGGAACTCCACTGGATCTGTTTTGGGTTGCACTGGCTTCGTTTGATTTCAGCTGAATGCTTGGCCATTACATAGAGAACACGTTAAAAAAAAACGTTAACACAATTTCAGCCGTCTGCTCTACCCATTTCGGATTACGCGCCTAATCATACAGCCCGGGGGCACCATCGTCACTGGTGAGATCCTGGGGTTGCAGTGGGGCTGTCTAGGAGCTTGGCTAGCCGTGTTAGGTACCGGTGGATGGTGCACTCTGTTTGCAGACATAAGCAGGGGACAGTGTCTGCGACATGGAGAAGCACAAATGCATAGTAAAAGAGGTTGTAAGATATTATCCAAAGCAACGAATAAACCAACTGTTGTCGCTTTGCACTTAGGCCTGAGGGACTAAATCACCATCAGCGGTAAAGCCGCACTTTTACTTCCAGTATTAATAGTAGCGAATGAAAATGTAACACTTTATAATGCAGATTCTGACAGCCCTCCGGTTAAGTACTCAAAATAAGTCAGATTAGCGCTTCCCGAACCGTACATATTAGCAGAATTTCATCGCGTCAGACATGCCTAACAACAGCGGCTCAGGTCTGAGAGAAAAGTAATCATATTTCTCCTTGTGGCCTGAAAAGCTTGAGTTTATGTTGTGTGGATATCTGTTATCACTGTAGCCTCTCATCTGAAAGAGGTAAACAACTAAAAAGCGCCACACTAACCAGAGAACAGAGACATGCACAGATGCACGCGCACTTCGTACTTTACGCCAACCCCCTCCTCCAACACCCGTGGAACACACACGCAGACACGACATTCTGGGCACACAAAGCGCATGACAGGTGGTGAAAAGAAACGAAGCGAAGAAACCGTAGGGCAGGGATAAGATAATGATTCTATTCCCGTTCCGTCTCATTCCCGCCCTTGTCGCCCTCGCTATTTGGCTACGTAGTAACTTACATTGGATGACACTCCCTCAACCAGCCCTGCTGGGAGGATAATATGCGATCAGTGAGCTACCGTCCATGGTCACACCATCTGCAACGCAACATCACGGCATTTGGTCGCTGCTCTTAAGACTCGATTGTGATTGGCGGAAAGCTTACCTCGCTGGTCCGCTGGATAATGGAGCGTTAGCAGAGGACGAACGGCGCTGCGAATGCATGCTTGCACGCAACGAATGCGTCGCCTGGCCTGCTTGCAAGCGCAGTACATTCAAGGTGCTCTTAAGAATGTGGCCTGACGCCGCGAAATCACTGCGCAGTGCTAAAGCGTGCTGAAGGAGTGCGCACACCGCTCTCCGGAGCAGCTTCTACCCTCGTCAGAGGAGAGAGAGACGCTGCAGGGGTGTGTGGCGAGGGGGAGTATGTTACGATTGTGGCCATCGATCGCATTCGGAGCGACAAGACCTAAGCTGCCCTCAAGGCCACCGTCACACCCAAGCTCCGCAGGGTGCGCCAGCTGGTTAGGTTAAGGCGAGGTTGGCTGGGCTTTGCCGCCCTTGCAGTGCCAAAGGGTTTGCCCGCCTTCAACAGCCGGTTATAATATATGCATAGTTTTCCTAGCAGTTTTCTGCATCTCCATTCAAACCGCCTGCGGCACCGGCGTCGCAGGGTCGACCAGAATCACTGTAACTAGTACGCAGAATCAGGGTGAGAGATTCGCGCACATATATATATATATATATATATATATATATATATATATATATATATATATATATATATATATATATATATATATATATATATATATTATATATATATATATATATATATATATATATATATATATAGTTGGTTTATTGCTCTCTCTCAGAAATTTCTAGCTCGCTCGAGCTGCCGACACGAGCGGTAAGTCCATGTGCAGAGTAAGGACGCTGCACAAACGTGCTTTGAAATGAGAACGTCCCCTTCTGATTGCCATTCTTATGGGGATTGGCAAAACGAACCCCTGAGTCTTCTCTTCTCTACACATCTTCGCTGAGCAGGAGACATGCAACCTGTCCCGCTACACCTTGGCCTTAATTATATCTACTATAATCAGGGTATAATGCTCGTAAAAAAACACATGGACATCTAATTCCACTATGTGTTGGCAATGCGATAGAACTAGAAGCTGTTAATATACGTATCAGCAGTGCGAACACAAAAAAGGAAGAAGAAACCCGCACTTATATACACACACCAGGTAAAAACCCACCAGGGGGAGTAATCATGGCGCGCGAACGAATTGGGCCCTACGCGCTGTCCAGGGACAATAATCACGTTATGCAACGAGTTAGTTGCATGAAATGAAGCACGAATGACATGTGGAAAAAAAGAATGGAAAAACAGGGTTGAGGGCAAGAATTTTGCTAACAAACATCAAAAGGCCAGAAGGCGGTAAAAAGATTAGCGATACGAAGAATGAGCGCCCTTTTCCTGGTTATGCATGACAGATCCTTGAAGGACAAGCTGCAGTCTTCAAGCGTTCTCAAAATTTACCGCTACGTTGATGACTTCTTGGTTCTCTTAGATTGCTACACTGAAGCATTTAAAACAGAAGCAGCACAAGACCCCCACGTTTTTTTCTAATACCATATCACCTCAAAGAGTCAAAGAGTTTATCCAGACAATGTACGGTACAGATGGCTAGGGCGTAGAGCAAAAGGCAAATGGATGTCTGACAAAGAGTCTTCTTGCTCCCATTCGATAGCACAAGACATTCAGCGTATAAAATAAACAATAAACGAGACGGAAACGCCTCTTGAAGTTACCGATGAATTCCCAGAACAAACGCTATGCAATTTCTACAGTTAAAGGTGTTTTTCGGAGAGAACCACGTGTGCTGTTTGTTTGAACCAAGAGCCAATACGCCCATCTTACCCTACCTACGTTCAGCCCACTCAAAACTGGTAAAAAGGAACATCGTGAAGTCAACTTTTCAGAACACACTCACAAAACCTTGCGAACACAAGTTGCAAGACAGTTTTTCGAACCAAGTGTTGAGGCTGACGCAATCAGGGTACCCGCAATCTCTTCTTTAGTCTGTAGCAAAAAAAAAAAGTCCTGACAGATATGAAGCATGAAAGTGAAGCCCCGGATGATAACCTGGTGTGTGTATATAAGTGCGGGTTCAGTTTTGTTCAAATAAAAGTTGGAAGTTTCAGGGCTGTGTACTATCTTCTCCTTCTTCCTGGTTTTGTGTTGGCGCTGCGGATACATGTGGATCGCCACCAACTAGCCCGGCAGACGGTGTTATAGAAGCTGTTGCTCTCTTTGTCGGAAGTGGCTGGTGGGGCTTGTGAAACTCGGGTTGCTCTTACCGAGCTTTTCCTGCAGACCACCTGCCACGTGGCACGACCAGCAGATGGAGGCTTCACACAGACGAACCTGATCTGGGGACGACACCTCCCCCCAGTCAGCGGCCTTTCTCCGGTCTTGAGACGTCGCTGATGACGGCACTGCTCGGCAGCCAATCAGGATGTTTCTGGACAACGCTGGACGGTCGCCGCCGGCTTTTTGCTCTTGTGAGGCTTCTAAGCTATCGCATGAGAAAATCGCAAACAAATACTCTAACCAATTAACACGGCTTATTCCAACGAAAATCCCGGGATCTGTTGGCCAACAGATCATCGCAGTTGGGCATCACTTTAATCGCCTTTTAGCCCGCGTCGTTGAATTTCATGTCCACGTATCCTTCCAGCTAGCCCGCTGTGGTCAACAATGATAGTACCGGAAGAACGTGATGCCGCACACAACGCCCAGCCAAGGCTTCAAGTGGCACTTTCGGGGTCTTTGCGATCATTCGGCGTTTGATGTGACCGTTAAGAGCGCGGTCCAGCTCGACGTTTCGCGGCACGGTACGCCACTGCATAAGCGGCAGTCTGCAGGGGGCGCTCGTGCGCTTTCCCACGGAAGTTCCAAACTGCTCGGACGGCTGTTGCTGCGCGCTTCGTCTTCGTCGAGGTTCAGGGTGGAGAGTAAGGGGCGAGGCTGTTAAGGGACACTGAGGAAAAATTGAGGTTGGCCTGTATCAATTGATAACCGCATTCTAATCACAAAGAGATCACTCTCGCCGGAGACGGAGCTGTTTATAAGCCAAAAAACACCCGAAAACAAAGTACAGGTGTCACCATCGCTGCCCGATTCGCCAAGTGAAGTGATTCGCCAGGTGTGCGTGCGTGCGTGCGTGTGTGTGGTGTGTGTGTGTGTGTGTGTGTGTGTGTGTGTGTGTGTGTGTGTGTGTGTGTGTGTGTGTGTGTGTGTGTGTGTGTGTGTGTGTGTGTGTGTGTGTGTGTGTGTGTGTGTGTGTGTGTGTGTGTGTGTGTGTGTGTGTGTGTGTGTGTGTGTGTGTGTGTGTGTGTGTGTGTCCTTTGCTGCCGAACAAACGTCAACACACCAGAAAGAGGCATAGGATCGAGTTTTACTGAGAACGATAATTGTATAGATTCATCCGCAGTGTCCCTTTATACCTCGCTTGATGTTGAGCAAGGGGTGACGGTGCTTTGTAGCAAGATTGCGTGACTACGACGTGTCACGCGTGTCACGTGGTGGTCCAATACGTCGCGTTATTCGAGACCTTTAGCAACGCGACTCCTGACTCGCTTTCTCGTGGAGCCAGCTGTGCAGGCAGCCCCAAGGAGCCGGGTGCAAGCACGAAGCTGCCACTGCCAAGGCGCAGTTGGGACCCCGCCTAAACGAACCATGGTGGCGCATGGCGCTATGCTGCGTATCTGGTAGGGCTCCTCCGAGCCGCGGTCGCCGTGGCGTTCGGCGGCCGATGCCGGGTCCCGGCATAGGAGCCGCGGCGAGGAGGGTCAGCGTCGCAGGGGAGGGAGGGAGGCTGGCATGGCGCCAGGCCGCCGCGTGGCGGCCCCGCGGACAGACGGCCGCTCGCGCATCGGAATGGTGTCGCTTATCGCGGCGACCTTATTCGAAGCGCGCCGATAAGGGGGCGCCCCCTGCTCGCGGGCGGCCGGCTTCCTGCGCGAGACGCCGTCATCCTTGTCGGGAAGGTCAATCTGCATATCATCCCCGCGAGAACAACACGCGCGCCCAGCCGCCTTTCACGCCGCTGACTGAGTGCGCTTCTCGGGGGCGGCGGTGCGGTGGCTCAGCCGTCAAGCGGAGCGAGACTGGCGTTCACTCGGCCCGCTCTCGATTTCCGAAAATCGTTGCTCGTCCACCGCCTTCCCGCTCTCCTCTTTTCTAGCCCTTCTTCTGCCCCTTGAGCCGGTTATTTCCAGAACTGGACTCAAGCGTCGGACTGGGCTGTCAGGGGCTTGTGCCCGAACGTGCAGCAGACGACGTCAACGTTCGTGTGCCTCGAAAGAGACGTCGTCGCTATTTTGGCGCTAACTCGCGAAGGTGGGCTTGGGGAACAGTTTCTCCAGCCGACATCTCGAGGAACAAGCGCCGCCGCTGGTCTCGATCACGAAAGCAGCCATCGCGTGCAGTACGAGCTGCCACACGCCCTCGCGACGCCGCCCGCGGCTTATGTACTCCTCCCACAGGCTCGCCGGCGGAGCTGCTGAAAACAAAGGGGCTAGCCGGCCGCTCCTCGGGGCAGCGAGCTGTCGCCGACGGAAAAGCATTTCGCGGGAAGCACTTGCCCGGCCTCAATGTCCCGTCCACGTCGACAGTGAAGGCGCTGAAGAGGACTCCGGGCGGGCCTCCTGGCACGCTTCCACTTTCTCTCGGCCTCTGACGGCGCACCGTTCTCGGCACCCTGCCGTGGGAAGCACGTCAGGCACGCTTGGAAAGCAGAGAGGGAGAGACGGCTCAAAGAACGGCGTCCTCTGCCATCGCTTGAATCTCATTCACGTTGATACTTTTTTAGACTCGTGGTCAACCAAAAATAATTAATTACTGACTAGTCATTCGTTTAGTCAATTTCTTTATATCAGTGCGGACGGTTTTTCTAGCAGTGCAAAATTCCATGAAAGTATCGCTGCTCTTCCATGTACCAACTCTTTTTGTTATTTTTTAAACGTATTCACAGCATGAGTTTTGCCTTCGCGAAGCAGTTTCGTGGCCCAGCGTATGCGCATATAATTTGTAACAAGCTGGAAAACACAGCGAGAAGATGCCGGCAGACGAAACAGAGTCCAGGCTGTCGGCTATCCTGCACTTGTGGGAGAGGATGAAAAGATGAACTGGTGAGAGGAGGCAGGGCAGAAGGCGCGACTCGGAGCGTCTCTGCATGGTATGCGCAGAAATTCGCATATGCGACAGACTTCAAGGCAAGAACTCTTTTTTTTTTTTTTTCAGCGGCCACGAGGACGAAAAAGAGAAAGTAAAACCTTCTTTCTCCCTGCCTTTCTCTATTACAGCAGCATATTTCATCAGATATCGTCCTGAATAAACTCAGATGCGCATGTTTGCAAGAACAACGTGTATAAAAAACAAAAGCTTTTGTTTTGCTCCGGCACCGCCCACCCCCTTCTCCCTTCCGCGTTGGAAGCGCAGCTAATTAACATATGTTAATTCATTCCCTGTTTGACGGCGCACAGGAGTATACTGAACGGTGAGTGACCTCGGAGTAAAATGGAGCACGAGGAAAATTGGCAATGCACTGGCTTCACCAGGGTGCGCAGCAAGTGTTTGGCTTGTGGCGCGTGTGCTTGCTATTGATTTCCGCCATTGCTATAAATTAATGGCACCGTCACCACATGGCTGCTGCTGTGTAGCGGTACGAAATAACTCGCTTAATTTACGTGTTAAAGAATAAAATATAACGGCAGTGCCACCGTACTGGCAAGGTAAACAATAAACAGGCCGGTGACCAGCCAATATATGGCATAACTTTTAGGAATAGCAGGAGTGAGTTATTAGTAGAATCTGCTGAGAAAATAAATAGTTTACGAACCACGAATACCAGCTTCTGCAAACTGGAGAACAGGGATTGTGCACGGAAGAGCCCGAATGGGGAAACTGAAAATTCTTCATAATGTGCACCCATCCTTAGTTTGTGCACGATGTGGAGGGGATAGACAACGGGAGATGTAGCGATCATAGGATGGTGAGGTGTAGAATTAGTCTAGATTTGCGTAGGGAGCAGGAAAATCTGCCGATGAAGAAGCACACAGACTAGTTAGCAGTAAGAGGAAAAGTTGAGGATCACGACAGAGAGCAGATTCCTCCTTTGACTGCTGAAGGTAAGCTTTGAGTAAAGACAATGAATGGCAACCTTACCGATATAATTACGGAGTGCGCAATACAAATAGGGCAGCTAGGCAGGACACAGAGATCTCTTCCATGCGACAAAGGATCTGGCTAAGAAATGCCAGAGCATGCAAACATCGCACCCTGTAGGTATAGAGTACAGAACTAGCCGAACTGTCAAGGCTAATCAGTAAGAGTAAGGTAAGTGACGCATAAGGAAGTATAATACTGAGTGGATCGTATTAACCCGAGTTAAAAGGATATGGGCATCATCAGGACAAGTAATGCGGAAAGGACACAGCCGATGGTCGCTCTGGGTAACCGAGTGGTTTTCATGGCAAGGCCAACGCAGCAGGGGGCGCGAGAATGAGTATGTCCTCGGCTGGCGCAAAACAGTGTTAACTGGAGGTCACTGCGACGGACCTTTGGGCTGCAGTGGGCGTAGTTAGGCTGACGGTGTTGATGATGATGATGCAGTTACGTGTCGCAGTGAAATCTAGAGCTGGTATTCGGTAAGAACGCTGCTTGCAGGAGCGTGTGGGTCATTGACCCGCTGTGTACGTGAAGCAGCCTTTGCATACGAACGTAAAGCCTTTTTTTTTCTTTTTAATCATATCGGCCGCTAGTTTTGCTTCACAATCGTGAAGAGGGCCTCAGTGGCACCCCCTGGAATTTCCAAGCACCGGGTGAGTGAGTCTGAGAGTTCCCGTCACCTGCGAGAGATTTCGCATTTTTTCAGAGCTGGTGGTGCATAATGAGCGGCTGCATATTTTGTTCTAAACGCTGTGCCTCATCGGCGCCAACATGACATGGAGCGTCAGTTTCATCTACAAGTCACCGCTCTTTCTGCGTGTGTGTCCTGCCTATGTCGTCCGGCTGTTGTGTTTGCATGGGAGAACGACGATCACAGCAGGCTCTGGAACACGGCACGCGGTAAAAGCTCTTAATGCCGCGTTCTTTTGTCAAGATGTAAATGACCTGAGGCAGCCACTTTTGAACAGCAGCATTAACCTCATGGCGAAACATTTTTCATGAGTGCTTGGCTCAGGTTCAACGTTGGGCAGTGACAAAGCAGGCGTAGTTATGGTAAGCATAAAAACTCCGCGAGTAGCAGGCGCAACGCAAGGACGCGTGCACACACAAACGCACCCACAGTTCCATTTTGGCAACTTTGTATGCAGATGACTGCCTCTATTTATTTTGTCTGCGTTTTCAGCATAAGAGCTAGGAGCAAACGAAACCCAGTTCAGCTTCTGCAGTGCGATTCGCCTACTGGTGCAGAGCTTTATGAAAACGTTAATCATTACAAGGTGCGTTTGCACAGCGTCGACGACCAAGTTTCTTTTCAGCCTTTCCATGAGCTGCAACAACTAAAGAGTTGGCAGGAATCAACAAAGTTAATAGTAAATAGAGTTCTGACTCCTGAGAGACGTCTAAAGCACTCAAGCACAAATGATGTTTTTTAGTGCAGTACAGCAAGTGCGCGAGGGTAACTGTTTTCAGGCCTCGAAATAATTCTGTGTGAATTCATTCAGGTACTCATAAAGATATTCGGTCTCATCGAAATGCCTCCAAGTACAAAAGTTTGGGCAGTAGTGCTACGCCGTTTTCTTCCAGGCACTTATCCGACATGCTTGAGCTTTCGCGACGCGGAGTAAGGATCGTCGGGTTCTTGGTTTAAAACAAAACAAAAATGATCACGAGCGTTTAGAAGAAGCCGTGAATCGAAGCATTGGCTACGGCCACTGAACGAACGGATTTTACCCCCAGCTGAACGAGAAGTTTTCTGCCGGGAACTGAGAGTCAACCCTGCTTCATGCATGAGCGGAATCAATCTGGGCGTGAGGTACGGCGTGTTCACGGGCGACGCACAGCCAGTGACGTCATGCGTCACAACTCACGAAGGGCGACCGACGTTCAGAAACCTAGACGACCTCTCATCTTCGGTAAACAAAAGCCAGCACGTTCGCACCTCTCCCTCCGTTTTGTCGCGGCGAAATGATGATTGTGTTATGCTTGTGAATAAATTACAGCCACCGCCGCCTTGCAGCGCATTTATTACCCCGCTAGCGCGAACTAAAGGCAGCATGGGAGAAATGCGTCACGACACAGCGGATCTCAGGTCAGATCCAGGAAGCCGTGCACACAGCCTCCGAACTGCACACGAATTGCCACCAGTAACGAGACTGCGGTCAAGGTGGCCATCATTGTCATCCCGCATGCTCCCCGGTCACTCAGCGGGTGACGCGATGGCTAAAGGACTCGTCAACCAACCACGAAGGAAGGAAGAGGTTTGGGAGCATGGCCCTTCGTTTGCTCCTTGCATTCTACTATTCTTCTTGTCGGGCCACCGGATCTAGCTCGTAAAAGAGAGCTTTTTCTTTTTTCATTTCCTTGTTTCCTGCCCTGGTCGGCCAGCGCATCGGAATCTCCCAAGCACGAACCGAAATTCCGTACGAATATCTTTGCGAATCTGGGGCAAAGATTCACGAAACTACGCCTGCGCAACTGCCTATTGAAATTCGCCCGGCCGCTTCTCGTTGGCTGTAATGATTGGGCTGTCGTTTCGTTTGGCTGCCATCAGAGGCCATGCACCGCGTATGCCCAAGGCAGGTCACGCAGAGCTCTTACGCAAGTGCTTAGGGAATACGGGTCCTCCTTACCTTTGTTCTGCTTTCATTATATTGCAGCTGCTTTCTTTGTTAGTTGCATGGTTAGACTAGTAGCCTTGAATGACCTACTGGCACCCTTGACCTAGCTAGCGCCCAAGTCATTTCGCACAGCAGCGCATATACCCTAGGCCTTGGTCTGTGGTGTAGCCAAAGTGACGCTAGCTGGTTTAGTTCGTCCAGAGAGAATAAAGCGGGGTGCCCAGGTAATCCGTATACGTCTCATATAAGACGCCATTCGTTTCGATATCGACACGCTACTGCTCTGTTTAGGTCGCTCAATTATGTCGGACGACAGTTGAGAGCAGGTCATTCCGCACTGACAGTTTGTCTCTCCTCTCCGAATAGGAGCACCAGACTTGGCGCACCCCTCTCCGCACGCGTGGTGTTTATTTCTCTAAGCTACTTTCAGACAGCGCTGCCATGCGGGAGAGAAATCATAGCTTAGCAGGGTTGTGTTCTAGGCCATTTGCTGGTCCAACGCGGGTTTCGATAAAAATGGTTGTAAGTGGCACTCTGTGATTTTGTTTTTTTCTTCATTTGTCGCGTTCCTGATGCCGCGTCGAAGAACCTTTTCAAAGCAAAAAAAAAAAAGCTTGCTTTATTTCGTCCTGGCGATAAAGCAGCCCAGATACTAGAGGCGATACGTCCAATGTGCTTTCCCGTCCTCGTCCGCACGCTTTCCGGAAGGCAACAGGCTTTCTCCCTTTCCTTCTATTTGCCTTCCCGACGTGTTTCCTTGAAGCGACCGCTAATGGGAAACGCGTGCCATTCTAGAAGGGTTGTAATCATTATTAGCTTGGTTTTTGGTGCTCGTAGTTAATGCGTTGTTCGATATTGTATTTCTGGCGGAAAGAAACGCTAGCGGCGGTCACAAGGCAGAGAATTTCGTTTATTTTACCCTCAAGGCCCGACGGTACTGAAGAGAGGAGTGGTTGTATACAGTGGTTGAGTACAGGGCGTGTCAGTCCTAATTATACAGTGATAGCTAAGGCGGAACAAAAACGCTGATGGTGGAGGCTGTACTTCCCGGTATGCGGTTCCAGTCCTTTGCTGTTCGTGGAAGACACTGCTGCGCATTTTGTTTTAAAGAAAGGAATTCCAAAGGAATGTGCCAAAAGTAAAGAATACAGGGAGTATGTGAGGCCCTCGTGGCATCCGTGGAAGTCACCACTTTCGGAACAGTGAGTATCACAATTCGTCCCGCCGTCATGTGATTTGGATCAACGCTGGCGATGCACAGCGAGCTTGGTGCAGAAGCAAACCCTTTGGGCTCTTTGAACACATCAAACTAGCAGCAGTGGCTGAGTGCTCCCACGTATGCGTGAATCCGAAGAATCTTACGTGCAAAGCCTGTCAGCAATGGCCACCACTCTAGAGAACTGCGTGCGACAAAAAGCGGAGCTGCTGTCTCTCTGGATGTGGGACGACGTGGCATTTGTGCGAAGCAACAGCCCCACAAGGCTGGGCAAAGCGAGGCCGTACGCGAGCGGGGCGAGTCGACCAAAAGGCGTTCGCGGCCAATGCGCGAGAGAAAAGCGCCGCCAGTATCTGCGGCGTGGCAGCCGCTCCGGATCGGAGCTCCCGGAAATGGCTCCGAGGCATGCGGCGCCAAAGCCCGAGCCGGGCCGCGTCGCCCTCCGTCGTCGTGGGAGCGATCCGACGGCGCGGCACTGCCCCGTGCGCTGCCGCCGTCGACCCTGGGACTTGGGGGCCGACTGGCGGGCGTGCGGGTGGCCGCGAACCAAGTCGGAGACGTCCGCCACGAAGAACGCGATGGGCCAAGGTGAGCGGACTTCCGTAGACAGGAGGGGGGGGAAGCCAAGGCCGTTCCCAGCTGCCCGCACGGGCCGCCAGCGTCGCCGCCACTCGCGCCCCGGCTAGTCGTGCGGCTCCTATGGGATACTCCTCGACGCCGGATACTCGCACACACTCGGTGAGTGCCGCCGCGGGTCGGGACCCGCGTTCGCACGCGCGGCGCGCGCGCAGCCGCAGCGCCGTGGGCGACACCTGTGCGCGGCGGCGGCGGCGCTATTTTGGGAAGCGCCTTTCGCCGGCCGAGCGTCACGCGTGACGGGGAAGCGCGCGGGGCGCCAAGCGGTGGTCGCGCGCACCCGGTGCCCACTTGGCGACGCCGTCAGCTGACGCCGAGGGTGCACGCCCCCTGGGCGACTCGTAGCGAAGAGGCGCGCCAAGCGTAACTCCGTCCCTAGTTGTTGTCCCAGCTGCGCCAGCGCTGTGAGCCGCTCCGGAACTGTGATTGCGGAAGTGCTACATTCCTTCAGCACACGTTGTGTATACTCGCAGGAACAAATGTGCTGCCGCTCATCACATACGGTGCTCAGTGCTTGCTATAGTTCGGCATTCTAGGACACAATCTGCGCAGACGGGGCACAGTTGCATCTTTTCCTATTGGTGGCTTTCAATTCAACTTTTTTTTTTAAATGTGCTTCATGGTATAGTTGCCTTGACATTTGTATGCGCACGTAAATTTCTGTTCTGCATAAGGCGCGCAACCGCCCGTGATAATGCTATGCTATGCATCGGAGTACGGCAGGGTTAGGCAAGCGCGAGCCAGCGTCAGCGAATCAACGACCGGATTCTGAAAAGGGTTCGCACGTCAGAAAGTCCGTCACTTGGCTGTCGTTTGCTTGGCTTGGCTTCCTAAACGCACGAGTAGCTTTGAGGGGCGCACTTTGTTTGTTTGACGCTAGCTGTGAAGTTCGATAACGCGGTCAAATTTAAATCGGGTAGCACATAACGTTGTATACAACTGACTGTTTGAAGGAAATGGACACCATACCCGGAATGCGTGAATGCTTATGATATAGCACGAAACAGCGATGTTCCATCGGCTGTTTACATGCGTACGTATTGGGATATTTATCTCTTAGTATGTATATTTGCAGGGTATATGACTGCGAATGTGTTTCGCCTCAAATTCACTCTTTCATACAGATGTCCGCGAAGAAAACATCGTATGTAGCACATCGTATCCTTGCCTGAAGCGAAAGTAATGCGTATTCACACTGAACTTGTTGCCCCGTTTGCCTCAGCGAGCTCTCTGCCGAGTGCTGTTCTGTGTGCGTTTGTTGTTGCTGTCGCCCTGCCCGTGAAGGTAGATGCAGCTTGATTTCTCTTGGTAAAACTCGATCAAGAGACATCAAGTTACATGCTCTCTTACTCGATTTAATGGAACGGAAACATTTTCGACTCGTTCTTTTTATCTCCGTTGTGTGTCAAATAACACTGTCAAGCCAACTGCGATCGTGCACTGTGTGCGAAAGAGAACCGATCGGGGCCGAAAAAAAGAAAATACACGACGAGAATACGTGAAGCCCGGGGTGCTGGCTATATTCGTAAAATGAAGCATGATGACAGCGGTTTTTTTTTTGTATGCATACTTCACTGCCATCGTTACTTCTGTGTAGGCGATGTAATCTCGGCAACCGCGGAGATGCGGGCCATGTAGGGCGTTATTTAACCTTTACACTGTTTCTGGCTAATCGCTTCGCCAGATGCTAAAAGTGGTCTCGGGGACGAAACCAGTTTGTTTCCTAACAAGCGAGTGTGCCAGGCAATTAAATTCTGTTGTTTCGTTCATAACAGCTGTGAAAGCAAAGTTGTTTGAAACATTAGAAAGACGCATGTAGAAAAGAAGCTGGAGCAATGAAAAAAAAATGCGCATTTCTTCTGTCGTTTTTCATCATATTGTAATGTAAATGGTGTGTCATCAAAGGGTAAAACGGAATAATCAGTTGATATCCAGGGAACATGGTCTCTGCTCCTTTTTCTGCATGCTAGAAAAACATCGCATTATGCCTCTGAGGCGATGCTTTCCTAGCATGCTCATTGCCCAGCCTAGTCATTACTCATGAACCTATTGTTTTTTATCCTAACGACCTCCCTGCACAGTCTACCAAACAGCAGCAAATGATTCTTCATAATACTAAAACACAAAAAGTCCATTTAACGGGAGTTTTTTTATTATGTTAAGAAAGCCTTCTAAAGTCGGAACCAAGCTCACTTCGCACAACCTGCAGGTAATGTGACCTGCTGCCTTGCATAGGCTTAATTCTCATCATACTCAGTACGAGTACGCCTTCATTTTATGGTGTATTTCCGTAACCAGCAAATCTGGACAATCGCATTTTTTCAAAGGAAAGTTGCTTATGAACGCAGTTCTTTCGCATGTCATTAGATCGCACCATAACAATCCATATATGCGCAGATCCCCCCCTCGGGACGTTTGTGGCTTTCTCCTAATTATTGTCAAGAACGCACCACATTGGTTTTCTGTGGCACTCTTCACGTTTCTTCGCCCGGTACAAACTTTAAAAGGACGATTTTACTACGCATAGGAAGGTGCGATCGTTCCCATCAGTATGTGGTTCATAACAGTATATTACAATATTCCGCATTCGCCTCACGATTGATAGTGATGCAGCACCAACCTCTCCTTTACTGTTCACGTAAATAAAAAAAAAAGTGACGCCCATGAAAGCTACTCGCCGTAGAAGTCTGACGGTGGGTCCATGCATAGTTATCAGTCAATCCGCGCGAACATAAGCACTCGTTGTTGGCGACCCGCGCTCTCCGCGTACCGGGAGGCCGCTTGCCAATCGTGGGCTCGCTCACACCCGGGCACGGAGGCCCAACACAAAAGGGGCGCACAAACACCAGGGCAGCCCGGCGTCCTCCGGCGACGGGATTTCTTTGCGGAAGCCAGGGCGGCGTGCGCGGGGCGCCCAGCAAGCGCCGCCGAATGACGCAAGCCATTGTCGCGCCGCTGGAAAGGAGGCGAGCGCCTGTTGGCCTTGCAGGCCGCCAACCCCGGTTTCTCGATTCGCGGCCTTGTCGCCCGCTCCGCTGGTGAATATCGCGCGCCAATCACAAGTTCGTCCCCCCCCCCCCCCCGTGTGTGTGTGTGCGCGCGCGCCGCTGCCTCCTCCGTGGGGGACACTTGCATCCGCATTAATGAGAGATCTTGGCGCACACGTTGAAACTCTGCAGCACCAAGCACGGGTTCAGGGGCGATGCGGAGAGGGAGAGAGGTGTTCTCTTTGTACTGCTTTGAGCGCTGTGTTTACTCGTATGTTGTCTATGACATGGCGTCCGGCAGAACAGCAACACTTTGCGCGTACACAGGTGCCCATACATCGTCGGTGCCGAGTGAGTTTTGTCGATGAAACGGCAGGCCTAATGTTCCATATCATTGCCGATCGGATTCTTTCGCTGTACTGATGTCCGAGAAGAAACTTGCAACGAATACGCCCCGTCACAGAGAGCAATTCACTGCCCTGTGTTCGAACGCAGGCGTTGGGGACAAGGTATAAAAGGTAGTTCTCTGACAGGCTGAACTAGCCGCAGAACGAGCGCGAAAAACTGCGGCAGGTACGCAGGCATACGCAGGCGAAGGCAGGCGGTAAGCAACGATTCTTTGGCTCTTTCTGGCTGTGTTCATGTTTTTCTGGCAAGAAGAATTTTTTTTCCGCCATTCGACTCTGGCCTGGAGACATTAAGGCGGACCACCGTGTGCAAGTGAACTGAGCGCTAAAAAATTTAAAAAAAGTCTCGAAGCACCGCAGTTTTACTTGCGGGGCTTTGGCGACACCTGTGATCCAGTTTTGGCCTTTCATAGCTTACAAAAGCTCCGTTTTCAGTGAAAGCAGCGTATTTGTGCTTAGAACGTGGTAATCTATCGATACAGGCCAACTTGAGTCTGTCCTCAGCGTCCCTTTAAGGGAGAAAAGAAAGGCGCGGCAACTGCATCCGTGAAGAAAAGGAGTAGAAATGGGACGATTGCCATAAATGCACAACAGAGTGCGCTGTTTGAGCGTTCTATACAGATTTGTGGAGGACTGTATGTACCGCTTACGGTCTGCGAGGGCGGGTCTAGAAACGCGCGTGCGCTCCCGACCAGTAAATGGCGTCGGTAAAGTAGGAACTGGGTTCACTCACGTCACGCGCTGAATTTATCCCTACTGAAAACGGGACGAAGTACGCGTCATTCGCTGGAAAGTGCCTCTGCGATTAGCAACCTGAGTGATAAGGCGCCCGCGGTGTCACCCGAGGGATGCGCACCCTGTACTCTCGCTCACACCACAAGAGCCCAATGAAAGTGGCGGTCGGCATGCCACTTCGCGAGACGCCGCCTGCAAGTGATACGCGAAACCACAGAGACGCTTTTCTAGCCAACAAAAACAACGACTGCACTTTCACAGCCTCCACGTTTCCGCAGCTGGCTACTAGAGTGAAAATACGGGACACTCTCGGGAGAGCGGCATAAGTGCTGTTACAACTACCGCTAGTGCAGGCTAAAGCCAGAAACGCGAAGAGAATTCCCGCTTCTTAAATATGCCACACTGTAAACAAGAATCATCCCAAATTGGACTTTAAATGATCGGCGCCACCCTTTATACTCCATATGAGGAAACATTTACTCCATCAATATGGAGTAAAAGTTCTAAATGACCTATTTTACTCCCTGCACTAAATAATGGGATATAAAGGAGGAGTCTCCTTTTTTAAATCACATTTTTAAATGGATTTTGTTGGTCTCAATGTTCCACAAGTCCCCAAAGGAGTAAAAAAACAACACCATTTTGCGCCATCCGCCGCGCCACCTAGCGTCTCGTCTGCTTGTGGTCAGTCGTCTGATAATGGTGGTGAGTGACGACCCCCTGGTTACCGTCGTCGCTGGATCTCTGCTCACTCCTGCTCCTTCACGGGCGCCTGCCGCGGTACAAGATATCGGCTAGTCGCCGTTTTCCCCTACAGTAAGCTGCATACTGGAACTTCTCTTGTGAAGCTTACAGTGTTCTACCATACGCGACCTTAATTCGTTAGTGTCGCCACCCTGTTAGAGCTCCTAATTAGGCCTAATTCTCACAGCTTTTTTCAGCGTGATTCTCGCGGTGCGTTGCATAACATCGCACTATGATAGAACTTAGTTTCAACGCTGAGCTCTTGATGGAGGTGATGAGGCTACATTTTTCCTCAGTCATATCGAAATGCCAAGCCTTAAAGAAGTGAATATGAAGCCAAACACTGCCATACCAAACTACCCTCAGCGGTGTTTTCATTTTCAACCTATTCCGCTCTGGTTTTCAGTCAAATATAGCGTGAAGCATGACCGTGAAAGCTACTCCGCGACTCCTTTTCAGTTTTTAACTATTTATTCTAATGCTGTATTCCTTTATCTACGAAAGTAGCCAAACAAACAAGCTCGTACAGCAAAAGCAGACGACTCCTGCCGCCTTTGCCTACGGCGCCGCTGGGCTTGCAGACGGCGAAAAGAACGCGCGACGCGGGGTCACATTAGGGCAGCGCAGTTTCCCAAGGTGGGTTGCCGGCGGACCCTGCAGCTACTGCCCGTTCCCGCCTCTGGCACTGCTGTAAGGGTGAACCTGAAGGAGGATAAATAAACAGGACGCTATTTTTGGGCTCCATTTCTGTGGGTAGCAAAAACTCCCTTGTACTCCTAAATACCTCCCTTGTATAAGGAAGTAAATCATACTCCATTTATATGGAGTAAACAAAACCTCTTTTTCGGTGTGCGCTAGAGGACAAACCATTTACTCCCATTTGGGTGTATTTTTGTTAACAGTGCGGGGGGCACTGTCAGAGCGGCGGGCGTTCAATAGCATCAGCTTTTCTCAGCCAGGAGTCAGGACGACCTACGCAGGAGGCAAAATCAAGGATCCTGCAGTGCGAGACTGGCCACTTTATCATGGTCAGCTATCTGATCTAGGCATTCGAGAGGCATGAATTCATTTAGCGCGAGGGCGAAGGACACCTTTACGTCTCCATAACCTCGATGAGGCGCCGAGCTCAAGGGTGTCCTGCGTGCGTCATTCTTCGTGCGTCTCGGCGAATCGCTGTTGGGATACGCGCTGTTTATTTAGCAGTCATTAAACGCGCGCTTATTTCACCAGAAGGCGATGAGAAGGGAAACGAGAGAAAAAGGAACGATCTGTATCGAGCGTTTCTCCTCACAGGAGGAAAGAAAGCTCGCCGCGTTTGCGAGGAACGGCCGGCGCTGCGTTCCGCCACCGGCGAGAAGCTGTGGGCGGCAAGGGCGACGCGAAAATCGCCAGTCGTCCATAACCCAGCGACAGAGCGAAGAACGAGGAAAGAGGTTCACTTCATGGCGCCGCGGCTGCTACACAGCCGAGTCTGTGAAGTCTGTGCTGCACTCGAGAGAGCTAGCCGAATCCGTCGCTGCTCTTTCGAAGCGTGCACTGTGGGATGCAACCCCGAGCATGGCCGTGCTCGCAAGCAAAGCGCACAGCCGCAGTCCCCGAGCCTACTCGCGGCGGGCTCCCCGGCGCAGCGGTGGCTTCGCTGAGTACAGTTCTTGAGAAGCCACCGCCGCGAAGGGGGCCCCATGCAAATAAGTCCGGCCGACCTCGTTCCGCGGTCGTGAGCGCGAGACGCGACGGCCTTGCCCGTGCACCGGCCGACGACGCCAAGGCTCCGCTCGGCGGCGGCCAAATGGAACGCCACCACGCACACGTGGCTCGCGCGCGTGCGTGTGTGTGTGCGCGCGACGCCAGGGTGACGCCGCGAATGGCGCTGGCTGAATACAAAAAGCGCGCTCCTTGAGCGACGAACCCGCGCCGCCGCGAAGGGCTTCTCACGCGTTTCCGCATCTGGACAGATCGTATCTGGGGGAGGGGAGGGGGGGGGGGGGGGCAACTCGCACGTGTCTGCAGCAACGCGATCAACGCGCCCCAGCCACCAAGAATGCACCGCGCGACAAAGGGCGCGGCGTCGGCAATTCGGCCGGTTCACGCTGGGGTACTGTGGTCTCGCTTGCGGGCGAAGCGTCGCTTTCGATGGGCCGAGTCGTTTGCACGGGCGCGGGAGATTTACCGGCCGCATCCAGTTAGGTTGGGGGAAGCGAGAGGGGAAAAGGAGGCACGTTCTGCGTCCTTCACAACGAAGCGATAAAAGGGTGGGAGGGGAAGAGGCGAGCGCCGTTGATCTTGCGCGTATTTGAGTTTGTAGAGACGCGCGTAAGGAGGCGTGGTAGGCGTCCTTCCAGCAGCTCTTCCATGAGCGCAGTAATGAAGCAAACTGTACAAGTCGAATCGTTCGTATTAGAACGTTTCGCGATGCCCAACGTTTCGCGATGCTAACGCTAAGCCGTAAGCTTCGAATTCAATGAGGGCAGTTGTAATAACCGACTGAAAGTAACCTTCGCGCAGATGTCTAGGCTGGATAGCTAGAGATGGTCTCGCTTCACGAAAGAGATTCCCATTTCCTGCCATCTCACGTTAAAAACACTCGCGCTTCTGCACAATTTTCACCAGGCGCATTTTATTACCATCGTCTTGCGCCTTGCCAAGTCCGCCCTCTGGTTTCTGTCCGGAATGCTACCCTAAAGGTCTAAAAACAACATTACGGCGCCTTCCGCTACCTCGTAATATGCACGGCATCGACAGGGGCTGCTGTCGTGGGCAATCTTAGCAGAATTGACAGCGAACTTGCATTCTTGCAGGGAGTGGCGTGTCACTGCGCTTAAAATATCACCACACGATCGTCACGTAATCCACATAGTACTCTGCATAAGAAGTGGGCGTAAAGTACACAGGGTGTTTCACCTAAGATGTGCAATTTTTAAAAATAGGCTTTTTAAGCTAGGCGAGCGCTTTTTTTCGGCACAGCAATGGTGTAGCGCATGAAATTGTTGATAAGGCGTGCTCACTGGTAGGCTGGTCAATTCATATTAAGTAATTTTTTTCTATATTTCTGTTAGTCTATTTATTGAGAGGCGTGTAGCTCACCGCCAGTAATATCAACATCAGCTATTAGAATTTCGGAAACGCTATTACCCTCCGTGCTGGGACCCAACAAATTCTGCCACATCGCGCCAACATGCATGCGCTTTCGACAACCTTGCAGCACGCAAAGCAACCTCTCCAGTGCACGTAACTCGTCGAAAGAGCCAAGATTTGTTGGGCCACAGCACCCTAGGGTGACTGGGTTTTCTACAAACTGATATGAATATTACTTACGGTGGGCTACGCGCTTCTCAGTAAATAAGGAGGCTAACAGCAATAGTTAAAAAGTTAACTATTGAATATTAATTAACCAGCCGTCTAGATAGCACGTCTTAAGTGTAATCTGATGCACTGCACCGCTGGCACTGCTATGCCGAAGAAAGCGCTCTTCGAACTGAAAAAAAAACCTATATTTAAAAATTGCAGAGCATCTCAGGTGAAACAAGTTGTGGCTTGCCTCTGTAGGGCTCTTGGTCACCGCGCCCGAGACATCACTCACTCCCCGACGATGCCGGCGATCATCGCAGACGTTCAGGTCAAAAACTAAACTGCGCCATCGTTTGGGCGACGACGAGTGCGCGTCTGCAAGGTGCGACGCACGGAAACGTCGGCGTGGCAGCACCGGCGCGAGGGCCGCAGCGGTGGCTTTAGTGGTTTGAGCGTCCGCCTCGCATATGCGGGAGGTGCGGGGCTCGATCCCCAGTGCCGCCGGGTGCCCACCGGTGACACAATGGGTACAAGCTTTCCCCTGGTCTGCTGCTCGGCTTATTCAGGGTCAAATGCCTGGGAAATGGGTATTTGACCCCAGCTTGAGCAAACGAAAAATACCTTGTGCCATGGCGCTCTTTGGCCACAGATGCCCTTGCGCCATAAAAATCAATAATCGTCAGTACCGGCGCGAGGAGACGTTGCTGTGAATCGAAAGACGACTGCTGAAATGATTCGTAGTGGACGCGAATTATTGCTTGCATGTATTTCGATCGATTCGCTCACTTATCTGTAAAGAAATTTATTGAGGTTCTAATGACATCTGTCGCTTGTCCGTCTGCACTAATGTAATACAGGGAATAAATAGCCCTGTGCAAGCTCGACAGAGTAAATAGTGGCAAAGCGAGATAACTTATCTATTGGACATCAATCTGTCTCGGGCGTTGTTAGGTGAAATTTTCGTCAGTGGAATCACGGAGGGCTACCAGCATGCACTGCGGGAAACATCTAATGAAATACTAGCACCACGATACTGTTGACTTTAGTGTGTTGACATCAGGTCCCTCAGTTTAACCAAAACGATCGGCATGTACGGACACACTCTTCTGTTTGTGTCTTTCCTTTAAGAGATTGAGAAGCCGAACTGAACTTGCACGTGTATGAGCTCGGTGAACTAACCGGTTCTTAACATACCTTACTGAGATCTTTCATTTTCCAGATTCATCTCGTCGTCACATTCGCGATATCAGTACATCGCATTTCTGAAGGAAGTACTTACTCCATACCTTTCAAATTTTCCCCTGAAATGGGTTGAAAATATGCCTGGTTATTTTTTTTTTCACTCAGCGTCAACAAGTGGCACATCACTCGCCCTCTCGCATATCTTACCGCCTCCAGCTTACACCTCAGCTCGTGCCAATCACGCCCATGAGGTTAGCCCAACTTTTGCCCGGGCACAAAAATACAAAAAAAAACTTGCCTTCAGAGAGAGGTATGTTTACTTTCGAAGAAAAGCAGAGTCATTGGCCCGAGCGGTTGTCTAACCTGTTGTCCAGCAGTGACGCAGGCGGAGAAGAAAGGGACTAACGGTGTGCGTGCAAGAGCGGTGTGAATATGCACAACAGACACAGCGGACCTTATCACAACCGCAAGTCGAGATGCCCGCTGCTCGGGAAGCGAAGGAACGTCCGAACTGCCTGGAGAGCCTCTCCAAGCTTCTGCCCAGTGTGAGGTCATCCGACAATGGCCTGCTGTCGAAACGCGCCAAAGATGCGGCCAACGCTCTCCACTCTCGCGCATACGAGCGGCAAACCGAGATTACGCGGTCCTCCGCTTCAGAGATGCGACAAGGTTTGGAGAGAGTCTTCAGGGCGTCCCACTGGATGGAGGTGCCGCCTCGTGAGAGCCACGGGGCCAATTTCAGGCCCGCGTGGGGGTGCTGGATGCCACGCGAGATTCCGCGAGCCATGTTCGGATCCAACCGTTAAAGGGTCGAACGCCCGGTCGGGCACAGCGTCTCCCTGTACACACACGAAGGAGGAAGGTGTGCAGGGAGTGTCCCGTCCAGAAAACAGTGCCACTGCTCGATCGTGCACCATCGCTGTCTGCGCTTCTGCGTCCTCATGTTCGTTCCCGGATTCGCTGTACCACTCAATCCATGGTGGCCTTTCTTTCGCGCAGATTAGTAGAGCTCAGCCTCGTCCAAGGCCAGATATTTGAAGGAGCTTTCTCGCACCACGCATTCTAGGGTGTGCAGAGCTGGCTTAGTCAAATTATGCGTGCCTAATTTAAGAAATTTTACACTCTGGTGATGCTAAACGCAGTCGTTGACCATGTGCGTACATGGAAGCGGAGGGCAGCACCCGTTCGAGGCTTGCATGCATTAGCGCATGCGTGGCGCCACGGGTCCAAATATACAACACAGTGGAATGCGGTACCTTCGAGGACTCCGGCGACAACGGTTCATTCATCATTTCAAGCAGCGCCTCTGGCCTACGTGGAATCAGCCAGCGTTTACCGACAAAATGCCTTCCTCAAAAGTGTTGAGAAGAAGGCTCTTGAGATGTGAGGCTATTTTTCAACAACGTTCCCCGGTCGGTCACACTTGAGTTTGCCGAGCTCATCCTTTGCGTGCATCTCATGCTGCTCTGTATATGCTTTCGAAGAATCTTTTTCCTGCTCATTATTATCCCCTGCCCCGTGTAACGACCTTACTGTGCAAGTGGCGTATCAAAATGAATGTGCACGTGAATATAAAAAGCTGCCAAGGCGACTTAGTCCCAGGATGAAAACAAATTACTGACCGCGCTGCGAGCACCTAAGAGAGCCGGCAATTCCTTACAGATGAGCGCCCGCGCGTCAATGAAAGGTTGCGATGAATATGTCAAGCCGCACATCAAAACAAAAGGGGGGGATGCGTTTGGCAACTTGCTTCTTTCGGTTCATAGCTTCCAGGAGAAAATGGCGCAAGAGTCCAGCGCCTTTGGGAGCTCTGCACGCCACCTGGACACACTTCGCACTGCGAAGACTAGGGCATACGACATTCCTACGAAGAGACGATGCGGATGGGATGAAGTCAGTGCACATTTGTGTGTGAAGTGGACAAGTCTGGGGCCTCGAAGACGTCGAGCGCTCAGTCTTGGAAGAAATGTTAGTTGACTCTGTCACACGCAAGGTGCATGGCCCAAGTCGAGCGAGGTAGGTCTGTCGACTTCTGTGGTGCGGTGGAGCTCGGTGATGCTATGTAGGCCACGGCCACACGGTCCACATTGGTTCTCTGCACTCACCCCCTGCCAACGCTGGCGCGGCACATGACCATATTGAGAGGAGATGTGGAAACAAACATTTCACCCCGTGCACCGGTAGGAGGTCGTGTCTGCGACGGTGCACTTAATACAGATCACATTCTGCCCCACTCTTTGAGAAACATCGCATATTAGCGATCACGAATGTCATGAATAAAAAACTAGAGGTAAACGCACACGACCAAGTGAAATCTGATCCCGCTGCATTCTTTCGAACATTCTTCTTCAGGGATCATGAGCATAACCTTCGACACAGGATCTGTAAAAAAGAACAGGTATGCACAAACTATGCAACACAAAACACTGAACCATGAAATGGCTCATCTTCGAAATAAATACCCTGACATTATAGAAACAAGTCACAACAAGGATTTCCGGCTTCTTTTCCTTGCCCTAAAAGAGGCTGTTTCCTACAAGCAAAATACATCAAATATTCTTTATTTTGCTCCCTTTTGGTAATGTAAATGCATTTTTTTTCTTTCTTCGGTTAAGCACGCCATTTAAAAGTATGGAAAGCTGGGCAAGTTGGTTACTACTATCCATGGCAAAACATCGCGGAAAAACGCGAGGACGGAACAAACACGACGACACGAGCGTTTACTTTACACTGGTGATTGATTACGCACATGTGTGCGTATACTATTCCCGCCAAACACTAAAGAGAACAAAAAATATTGAAGAAGCACTGCGTCATCACTGAACATCTTAAACCTACATTTCTACAAATGCATGCTCCAAAAAGGTTATTTTGCGATTAGCCAGGGATAATGTGGGCTTGCTAATGCATGCTGCAACCCACCTTGTCAATGTGACATGCCTCTACTAGTTCCCTTACTATCTGATACTTATGTTTGAAGATGACGGATGTCTGATGAAGCAATGGGGCGCACGTGTGCTTCGGTTGCCTGCAGTGCAGCGCCAAATTCGAACTGCAGGTAACCTAAGCACACGTGCGCCCCATTGGTTCATCAGACATCCGTCATCTTCAAACACAAAAATCAGATAGTAAGGAAACTAGTAGAGGCATATCAATTGACAAGGGGGATGCAGCATGCATTAGCAAGGCCTCATTATCACTGGCTAGCCGCGAAATCACCTTTTTGGAGCATGCATTTGCAGAAAGGTCGATTTAAGATGTTCAGTGATGACGCAGCGTTCCTTCAATATTTTTTCTTCTGTTTAGTGTTTGGCGGGAATAGTACACGTACACATGTGCATAATAAATCGCCAGTGTAAAGTTAGCGCATGCCACTCCTCTCTTTTCTTTTCTCGCCGTATTGTCTTATATATTGTGTATTTTCGTAAAGCGCCCTTTAGCCATATCGATTCTTCATCTCAGTTTTCTTGAATTTTCTGTTTTCTGTACTCATCTGTGTTTTACGAATATGTGCTTATGTATGTCTTTGGTTTATATGGGTTTAACGTCCCAAAGCGACTCAGGCTATGAGAGACGCCGTAGTGGAGGGCTCCGGAAATTTCGACCACCTGGGGTTCTTTAGCGTGCACTGACATCGCACAGTACACGGGCCTCTAGAACTTCGCCTCCATCGAAATTCGACCGCCGCGGCCGGGATCGAGCCCGCGTCTTTAGGGCCAGCAGCCGAGCGCCGTAACCACTCAGCCACCGCGGCGGCTTATGTATGTGTTTATGCTTTCTGTGTACTCTTTTTACGGATGAATGTGTGTATGAATTCTGTGTAAAAAATCCCCACTGCTCTGAGTGTAAGAGTGAAAAGGGGGTGACACTTGGCCAGGCAACCTTGTTTGCCTTTTTGTCGCTCCCTCTGCAGCCAAGTGTTGTTTGCAATAAACTTTGTGGCCGTTCCTTGGCCGCCAGTGACCATGACGTAGGAAAGAGGCGAAAAGTCTGCACGTTCCCTCCTGCGCATTCGGCCGGTATTCTGGGGTTTAGCGGTAGCGTTTCGACGCATTTGTTCTTTGCTCGTGCGCGCTCTGGTCGCGTACGCCGAGCGATGCGTGCTAGCATCCAACGCGTCTCTTCCGGACAGGCCCATGCGCGCCAGAACCAACCGATGGCGTGCCCCGTGTGGCGTGCCCTGCATCGAATAACAAAAATTTAAAGATAAACGAATGTCACGGCTCACCGGCGCACAAGGGCGCGCCTCGTCGGCAGAGTGACCGCGTCGCGCGGGAACTGCGTGACAATGGCAATGGCCGGTAAGCCGACGGGGATCGCCAATACACGCAGGCGTCCGTCGCATCCGCGGGGGCACAATTAGCCGGCCGCCCACAATGGCTGGCCTCGATGGCAGGGCCCACCATTGGCGGGACCCCTTTGTCGGCGCTTCCGCCGTTCCCTGCGCTGCCTTGACCATGGCGCGCGTTCAAATACTCGGGCGCCGCGCTGCGGATCGCGGCAAGCAGGCACGAAGGAGCCGAGCGATAGTGGTCGCCACAGCGATGGGCGCGAGGTGGCGGCGGGCGTAGCCGACCAGCGCGGCAAGGGTCCCACCGTACGGCGAAGGTCGAGCGGAGTTTCTCTGCGCCGGAGAACAATGAGCGCCCATTCGTCGCGGTGGCGTGCGCACGACGCCGGCTTCATTCCGCCGAATTAGGCGGACCGCACCCCTGACAAGGGCTGTTGGCGATGCACTCGAGCTGCACCGGCGTGCACCTCTAGGCGGAGCTCACCACCGAACAAGTAATACTTGACGCTTTCCTTTAATTGTACGCTGAGGCCTGTGTCGACCGATTACCCTATTCTAACGACCAAGGCACTACTTTCAAATGAAAATGGAGCCTTCATAAGCTAGGAAAGGAAAAAAAATAAAGTGCAGGTGTCGCCACCACCGGCTGATTTGCCAAGTGAACTGCGGCGCGTAGACACAGGGACAGCGCATCTCGGAGACATAGGCTATTCCGGCATTCACTTCGCAAATGTAATCACGGGGTCTTTCTCGACGTAGACGTCACGAGTTCGGCTCGAGGGGCGGGAACAATTTTAAACAATTTATCTCAGCAATAAATGCACCTTTTCCTGCTGGGAAAACATAAACATACACGGAGATTGACTTGCAGTAGCTTTCTATTATAAGAGCA
>JARKHS020033477.1:0-57906 GCA_030143305.2 Amblyomma americanum
ACGGTCATTCAGAACGAAGAAGAAATAACGCTCATTCAAAAGATTGCGACTCTTTTCGTTGATTCCTGTTTTCAAATATAATCAGGGTAATTCTGCATCATTTTCAAAAGTTTTCCGTACGCTACATGAATTAAATCTGGAATAAGCAAAGAGAAGTGCAGTTAAAGTGCTTACAAGTTACGGCTGTCTGACCTTCTTGGCATTTACGAATGAGAGTGTAATGTTTTTGTGGCTCGTTGTGCAAACAAATTCATATCCTTACTTTGTTCTTCACAATTTCTCTATTTGATAGCCACCGCCACTGTTGCTCATTTGAAATTCTGCTTCTTCATGCTAGGTGGCACCATTACAAAAAAGTTAGTATACACAGGGTGCTTCACGTAACTTTAACCAAGGATTTAAAAAAGTGGAGCTCCGGAGCTGGATGAAACCTACGACATTTTGTTTCCCGTCGTATGGTACTCGAAGGTATTGATGAGTGGATGGTTCTTTTTGAAAATTTTTTGAAGATGTGCGAACGGCATGTATACCCTGTATGGAAAAGGTATGACAAACAGGCTGCGAGGACTTCCATAGGAGCGGCACTCATTTGGTGCCATTTGGCGATGTCTTGCCTGAACTGTTAGCAAACACAAGTACGACGCCGAAGCAGCCATGCTTGGTGCCAAACAGAACCACAACAAGCGCACAAAGAATGTTATGGCATGCTTTATTAGGCATCATGCTGTACAAATATACTTTTGCACACATCTTTAAAATGCCAACACAGTAAAGCCACTTTCCCCACGGTTCACATGCAAGCTGCATAAAAATCACTTTCAAAACTTTGGTTCATCTCGAAACACTCAGAAGAGACAAGAATAAATGTGTAATGCGAGCGGCACAACCGTATGCGATGTGCTCTTGAACCACAACTTTTAACCTTTTAAAACATTTCTGCTCTAAATATCTAGACTCTTCATTTATCACCAGGCGCAGTTATTGAATGAAGTGAAAATCAGTGAGATCTAGATGGCACAACCATAACAAGAGCCCTAAATTTAGGGCTCTAAATTGTAGCTGCAGACTGTAAAGAGCGCCGAGCTGGTAAAGATGTGCCCATTGAAGGAAAATAACTCAACAAACGTGTCTCGGTACTGTTCTTTCTTCATTTGAGAAGAAACCAAAATGTATATTTTGAAAGTCTAAAAGCTAAACTAGTATTTCTCGTTCACTGATCACTACATAACTAATACTTGTTGTCATGGCTCCGTGATTAAGTACAAAAATATTTAATCGTACATAAAAATGTGCATCTGTTAGAAAGGTAAAAAAAATGGAATGTAACTCCCCCGCAAACATCAAAATGCAAGGATATGCAGCAAGCTGTTTTTACAATGAATGGCACCAGAATATTTATGCACCGTTTCAATAGTGTTTTGCTCTGTCGGGCGTCAACTACTTTTCGCTATTCTAGAAAGCTAATGACTATCATTTCTTTACAACATAACCAGAAAATGCTATCACCTTATGCTGTGGTATGACAGTGCTGTCGCCAAGAAGAATTAAGCAGTGGAGCGTAAAGCGGTTTAAAAAGTAGTTTGCAAGTAAGTATGCTGCCACGCCACGTGTTGCGTAATTAGTTAATAATGCCAGCTTTAATGGGATATAAATTATAAATCAGCGTAAATTTACTTATACTTGGCAAATTTAAGTTATGTCATCCTTCTCCTCTTACGCGATGGATTTCATGTGTTACGACACCCTGATCACATTTATCATTTTAAACCTTACCCTTGTAGAATGGGTCGTAAATGCAGCGAGTGCAAAGAAATTCTCCTGACTACACAGTAAAGTTTGGTGAATGTAACCTTAACTTTCTCATTAGAGTAACCTTCACGTATGTTTAAACGCGCACATCGGATTTAGGATTACCCATCAAGGAATCAGTTTTTCGAGCGAACGCGTCATTAAAGGTGCAACATGAACAAATGACTCATTAAAGGCACAACATGAAAGTAACAGCGACAAAGCTATGATGTGTGTTCAGATGGAGCAACTAAAAATTTGCTTCCTCGCCAAGTAACCTCCAAAAGCAAGCTAAAATCACGACAGCTGATTCTAAAGCCTAAATTTACAAAGAAAAATAAAAGCTTGAAACAGAGAGTGACCTAAGAAGGTGATTCCTTTCTACGACTAGTCATACGTGAACACTTCACAACACCTTTCTTTATATGCTCCGTCTTACTCCAAGCCTCCGCTGTACAGCGCTTCTTCCTTCTGCTTTATAGTTTCAGCTGCACAATTTAGCTACATCGACGAAATTTTCACATATACTTAAAAAAAAAACAGTGCACAGAAGCGTTGTAATCGTTGCCATGTGTTCTGCGTGTAATATAGGAATGTACGAGTTTTACAAGCAGGTTCATCAAGCTTCCTCACGATAAAACTGCAGATTTTTTTTTATTTCAGTTTAAAACGATGCCTTAATTGCGCTATATTTACTTCAGCGCAGCGCATGCGAAAGCTCTTCAGCCACACCATATGCAATATGGTGCTGCCTCTTTGGTTCTGCCTAAGTTCTTTCGACATCTAGCTTTCCAGCAGGCAACCGTGACCATTTGCGTGTCTACAGCGTCTACCCAATCGCACTTGTCTAGAGAACACTGTCTGCAGGGCTGCGGAACTTCGGCACTTGTCAATGACAGATAACTAAAGCAGTGTTTTTTTAGTCAAAGAGCTACTGTCCAATAACGCATTCCCTACAGACCTCACGTGTTCTAGGCAAGTGTGAAAGAGTTTGTACATTCTAGCGCACACCGATTGAACGTCAGACAGTATACTACAGTCCCACCCTAGTGGCGGTTTTGGGAAACAGAATCACAGAGCAAGTGTGCGCCACCAGCAACGTTGCCCAAAAAAGAAAACGACCTTATGACTCCCCCACATTGGGAACACCGTGAACGGTTTCATAGAATGGCCTCCTTTGAGAGGTACAAGGGATCCATTCTCTTTGTGGCAACGCTACCGTGTGCAAAACATGCAAAGCTATTCTGTACCCCCAAGCACCGTGGTAAACAAGCACTGAAGACGAAGTCCTTAGGCCTGAGCACAAGAAAGTCCGACGCAGTAGGGAAGGCTTTCTTGGCCTCACGAAAATGCCACGTCACTGAGCACAGGCCACACGCTTCGCAGATGTCGTCCCTACTGTGAACACGAAGTTCAGTGTTCGAGGCACTCGTGTTCAGGAGGGACAGATTGTCTTGGCACAACTTGTGGATGCCAGCCGGCCTATCGCACTACGAGGTTTACCAATTGCTGTTCCGCCGAGCCGCCTCACAAACCTCTCTGGTCAGCGTGCTCAGTCGGCTGGAGTCTCGTAGGGGGCGTTGGTGAATATCAAGCTACCGCTATACGCTCCCAGTGTGTAGGCATTCGACGGCTGCAAGAGAAAGTGACGCCAGAAGAGGCCCGATTACATGTGGGACACGGAGGTATCTTCTCAAGCTTTGCCTAAGGGCCAGCACTGTTCTTTCTTTCTACGTGCTTGGGATTACCAAACTCTTTATTACATAAGACCAGTTCGCAACAACCTGCCACGCTGGCCATCGTATCAACAGCTATTAATAGGTTTAGCGACTGTGAACTTGCGCCCATTGGGCATTTTCGAACCGTGTTTACGTAAGAACAGCTGCGGGAATTGATGCCCAGCTTCTATCGGTGTGCGATGCACGTCAGTAGCGCCCTCACCGAAATATTCGCTGATATCTGATGAGCGGTTTAGAAACTCTGAATGGTTCCTCTCGAGGCATGTATTTATGTTAGAGAACTCTTTCCAAGGCTGACATGAAGAAGTTTTGGGTTCTTGTGTCTGCACTAGACTGCAGTTAGAAAAGCGAGGCATGCTTTTGTTATAAACCAGCTGCAAGCCAGCCGCTTCAGGAGGATCTGAAGTGACGTGTACCTTAGGTGTTTCGATGTGTTAGTGTTCTTCCGTAAAACCTCTCCTCTATCCTCTTGCTTGAAGGAAGTCAGACTTCTGGCATAATAAAAGCGCATTCTGTCTGACGTCCTTTTGAATATTGTTCAACGCTCATTTTTCATAGCCGAATGAAAGCTTAGCTAGACATATTCCAGCTTGCTCACTTTTTCAAGATGAAAACGACAAAATCTTGTTGACTTCTGCCACTTCGAATTGAGCCGGCTTCGAGATGCAGCATATTCTGCTCCTGCCTTGTAAGAACAATTCATAAGCTGTTTTGTATCCCGGGATTGTGATTTTACAGTGCTGCACAGACCTCAGTCGGTAGTCATGGAAAATATCGATGCCTGTCCCCTGGATTTCTCTCTGCGATGCTTGTTTGCTGGGAAGTTGGTTTTCGCCAAAGTTCGTAAGACTCCTGGTGCCAAAGATCGGTTAGTGACTTTTCAGCGCCCTGGCTAACCGAAATGCTAAGCCCCTTGGCACTAATCGTTTACGAACCGAGCTTAGGCGCATACCAACCCTTCGTTCACACCTTTACCGCGCTCCTTTCTGTTGGTGATCCTGACATCATGGTCCAAACACCATGGTCAATATGTGCGGTCAGCCAACTTACACTTATTACAGGGTGTAAAACACTATTGCCTGACTGTCAGAATATAGCAGTAGATCTTTTCTCGGATATCCTAATCTAAGTTTTTAGCAGATTAATATTTCGGGCATTTCTGATACGACTTTATGAATCTATTGCGCGCGTTACGCATGTTGTCGTAATACGTTCCAGTTTTATCCCTCAAAGGCGAAGCGACAGTCGTCAGGTGGGTTAAACTATTCTGCACTTCTTTCTTGTTGTCATTTCCTGACAGTTATGTTAACGAAGCCGAGACATCGAATGCTTCGATTTTGTACTCAGAGTATTTTTCTTCTGATCGTTCAAGAAAGTAAAAAAATTAAAAAGTTCGTTAGTAAGGGATGGTTTCACAGAAAACCCCAGGCAGAAAGCAGACACACAGGGTGCAATGTGGACCAAACTGACAAGCTTGGGCATTCGCGTTTATTTAAGGCAAGTGCAATAAAATAATCAGAAGCAGCAAAGTATTAAGTGCTCACTGTATATAAGTGTAGTGTGGGAGATTATAGTCCTTCAGGTTATGATAATAATGAAGTGCCTTTCCGAGCATTGTGACTGCGGCTCATTTGCCTCCAAAATGGCAGTTGAAAGGCTCACACAGGTCACGATAAATTCGCAAGCTTGGCCCAGCCCTGTAAATGTGTTCATCCCGATTACAGATCAACCACACCAGACAAAGGTAGTTTGCTTCAGAATGTTTAATTTATAAAATCGGTGCTATCTCGATACATGACAAGAGCTTCTTCAGCGCTATGCATTACATGAAAAATAGTGACTTGGCTATATACATAGTTTCTGTTCTCAGCTCGTGTAAGTGAAGCATGCGATGGCGCATAATTCTGTGAACTGTGTGACGATGTCATAAATAGGAGACTTCACGTACAGACAGAACATAGCACCACACTGCGACATACAGTCACGTACACAACCATAGAAAGAACAGAGCAGGAATGTCACAAAAAAAGACAAAGACCTTTGGGAACAGACGGAGCACAGTATGCAAACATCAGCATGTGGACAACACTTTATCATAATACTCTACTTTCAACGGTAGAATGCAAGCCTTAAATCTGGCTTTTCGCGCACATATAGAACAACCTAGAAGGAACTGACTTTGTAACACAACGCAGAGATGACTGTAAACCTATAGTTGGTCAATGGAACGCTCTCCGTATCACAGGTGATAGGAAACTTGGAATGGAGAACAGAACATAATGGCTGTCTAACTCTTTTTTCCATCATAATAGTAACTTTTAATGGAATCGCTGGCGCCCGAGCATGTAAAAATACAAAGACTCTTTTAATTTATTCAGATATCTAGAGGTCGTTTTCATTTTGCGACCTACCGTGCGTTTTGTGGTAATTAACCAAGAGATATTTTCTAAAAAAATAGCTTACAAATCAGCTAGACATTTGCGACAAGCGATTGTCTATCGAACCAAATCGTTCATGTACGAATGGAGCCAACCAATTACAATGTATAAAACAGGAGCTGCCCGCATCACATATACTGGAATACATTGCCTACAGTCATCAGTTTTGATTACATAATGAAACGACCGTAACTTTCTCCAGTACTCTTTGTGTTCTATAAACAATAAGAAACAATCACGAATTGCCTGACTACGTCTTCAAACCGCCGATCACGAGAGTTAAGTGCTCAAAAACCGTCACGCTGACGATGCAGAAATATTTCCACGCATCGTTTATCCGTGCATTATTCAAGGTAATTTTAGTAAATGCGGCGTATTTTCTAGTTGTGACACCTTCAGTTTGACCGCTTCTCGTAGGCTCCTCAATATTATTAATAAATCCCAAGGTAGCCTCATAAAGCAGGGAGACTGCAGTGTGGGATAGAAGTATATAAGGGCATAGACATATATGTGTGTGTAACGCATGGAGCGGACAGGTCCTTTGTACTTCCGGAAAACGTCCTAAGTTATCCGCGTCGGAAAGTTTAGGAATGGCTCCAAATTTTACAAAAAATTCGAGCCAACAACGTTCGCCCATCTGACATTATCTCTTCGCCATTGCTTGCCACCAAGGCGCAGAAATCTCTCATTTAGATGTTTAAAATTTAATCACAACGACACATATAGAACAATATCTATTGGCTTAACCACTGTAATCTTGCATGGCGGTTACGAATGGGCACTGCGGCAGTTATGTTGACCCTGTGTAATGTCTTGGATACTGGTTAAACCACTGGTGATTAACATATTCCGTAACATTAGTATCTCATTTGATCAAGCAATTACAAGCAGCTCTTATGTTCAAATAGCAGTGTGAGTTAAGCCCACAGCTGAGGCAATTACCGTTACCTCGAAGTTGTTGGAGACTGCGTGAGGGGGCGTGCAGCTTCACAAGCTACGCCTTAAAGTCTATGGCTACGAAAGCTTCGCACATGACTTCGCGAGCGAGATAGGTCCGTGAATCGCACAGGTTATGATCGCTTTGGCTGTTGTGCTCGGTGCGCGCACGGGGCAGTCATGACAAACCCCTTAGCTAACGTCCCTTATGGCCATCTGTACGGGTCGTGGGAAAACCCCTACGCTATCTCTAGCGCGCATAAGAGTGGCCGGATATGCCTCTATGGCCCAAGGTCGTATCAAAACAAGAATTGAAATTTAGGCAAGTTGGAATTTGCGAATAGCCCTTTGTGCGGTCCCACGAAGACTGCGCATGTGCCATTTTCTTGTTTGTTCATCCATGGGATGTTTCCTGATAATGACAACCGTTGTCACTATATAAAACAGCATTTTTGTGTATTAAAACTGTGCCAAAAAAACAACATATTTGCTACTTTAGAAATTTTTCTCATCCCGCATATTCCCGAAATATGTTATGCCGAGTTATTTTTTCAACCGGTTGCTGTTAAATTCTGGAAAAAGAACACAAGTGCGCGCAATTAAATAAGCCTAATTGCGATTTCTGCACCGTGGTTGCAAGAAAATGTCGTTTCGCGCAATGGCTTGTAGCAAAAAGAATTTTAAAAGTACATTGGCGGATTAAAAACTGTTGATGGTGACTTCACTCGTGGACGCGATCGGAGCGTAAAATAGAGGGCGCTTCTTTACAGTCGGCTCTCCATTGCTTGTTTTCCTGGGCGTCTCGGGAAAGTCTTCGTCATCTCCAAGATCCATGGCACTCAGTTCCTTCAAAGAAGACACATGTACTTCAAGTCGGTGGCGCCATCTCCCGAAGCACTGACGAACTGGCGGGTTTTTCGCGGGCTTTGAAGCGAGCTTTAAAATTACACTGCACAGCATGCTCGGTATCAGCAAAAGCAATAGAGGGAAGCAGGTAGACAAAAACAAGCTACACTGCATCACAGCAAGCGATGACAGCGTGCTGGGAAACACCACCACCAAGAAGGGGATGACTCAAGAAAGTATTTTTCCTTCGAAGACAGTTGTGCTTTGATACAAGTGAGGCTAGTAACGCTTTTAGTAACGCATGCGCAGTATGTGATTCATCAGCTACCAGGTGTAGCGCAAAGTTTCATTCTTTGTTATAGATTGATTTTAGTGACGTGACACGGAGCTTCACAGTTTTGATTACGTCTTCAGTTAAACCTCCAAGTTTAGTATCGCCTGACGTTTGAGCTCGAAAGGGAGTGACCAGACCCTCACGCTAATGGTTCCACGTTCTGAAGGTGAACGTTGAGGTGCAACAAATGTGGTAAAGCTGCACGTTTTTACCTTTTAATTAAACGTCATCACGCGAAGCAAAGTCTCTTCTGTAGGACCCACGACTGTGTACCCAAAGTCCCAAAGACGATTAACAATTAACTTTTTGTTCCCAGTGCACTGTAAACCCTGTTACTGCGTGGTTTACACCAGTCGATATTATAATGACACTACGAAACAATTTCAGTGAGGCGTGTTTTAAAATATACAAACAAAAACAATTTCACTGAACCGTATTGCACCATGGTTACACCATGGTTGCCCGACACTATTTGTCGGGTTCCTATTGCGTCGCACCGCGACTTACCGACGAGCCCAGCAGCTCATGGTCGGCTGCAGGATCCCATTCGAGCTCCTGAGAGGCGGTTGATACAGGCCGCCTCGATTTCAGCTGACCTGGAAAATGAAAAGAACGTCAAAAACTAAACCTCACGCATACAACAGTCTCAATGACTCAGCGATGGCGTAATAGGCTTGGGAGTCAAAATGCAATACGTCTTTGCGCCCTTCCTCAGCAATCTTGGGTACATTTATTTAATTCATGTCCAACCTTTTTGGATAAAACTTTTGTGTATTGGAAAATTTTAAGGCGCTATTACGAAAATATTGAAGGTAACGGTCAATTCCTCCGATGTGCAGAAAAACCTTTCAAAGTTTTTCCATCGAGTCTGAGGCTGAGGTTCTTGCAAGCTGCAGGTAGGGTTAGTCTTGCGGAATTCTGCCGGCAATTGCTGCACCATAGCGACACATAAATGCTAAATAAGGTCCGCAAATCAGGCACATACCTCAGACCTGACTGATCTATGTAGGCCTAAACGCAATTACCTATTTTTTCCACCGTTCGCATCGAGCAGTTAAGACTACCGCAGAAAAGCAATGGTGCACGCTTTTGACTATTACAAAAACGTTGATAGTAAAAACATGCAAGCCTGCCGACGAGAAATCTGCGGATATATTGGTTGCTGTAGTAAAATTTATGTCCAACATTCTCGGGAAAAAATTTTTTCATTACAAAGTTGCAAGATACTGCCATAGAAATATTGAAGGTAATAGTCTATTCTTCTGATATCCAGCAAACACGTTTTTGAACTGTTTCCACCAATTTCATTTAACAGTTAAGACTGCATAGAAAATCAACGAGGTGCGCTTTTGACGATAGCAAAAACGTTAATATAAAGAAAATGCAAGACTGCCGTCGTGTGACCTCCGGATATAGTTACTGTTATAGTGAAACCTTATATTATACGAAAAAATGCGTTCATAAACGGTTTCCCGCTCAAAAACGATTTTGGCCAGAATTGTTGGTATATATGCATGGACGATTCTACGGCCACAATGCACGCGATGTTCTGAAGCAGCCTTCTTGATTGGACACTCACCTAAGCCGTTAACGATGGGCGATACTGCTGGCGTCGAGTTCCGGTTGTTTAGGATCGGCTTCGGTGGCGTCGCGTTGGCCAGAGGCAGGGGCCTCCGCCTTGTCGCGTCCGGAGACTTGCGGGGTGTCGAAGACAGCACCTCCGCCTTCGCCTGGGGAACCGGCTGGTAGTCATTGTTCACACGGCTGAAGCTCACGGCTGCAATCGATCCGAGGGCAGAACAGTCAAGAAAGAGCATCCTCAATAACTGTCGGACGCACTTAAGAAACTTACGTGCGAGTGATGAGAAAGCATTGCAGTTCTATTCCAATTCCATCCCAATGCTACTCCAATTATATTTCAAATCTATTGGCTGGAATCAGCCAAGTCAAACGCCGAACTAAGGACGCGCTCCTCTCCTTTGTACTAATCACGATTGGTTGGCGCAATGGCTATCGCATTGGCACGGGCGCTGATCAGTCACAGTCCTGACGACCAATCATATGTGCCACCTTTGAGAATTCGGCTCCAGATTGTCTGATGCCAGTCCTTGCATCAGCATCATTGCTTTTTCGTACTGCAAATTGCCAGTGTGGAAGCTTTGGTGGTCTTGACTTATTCTGTGCATTTCTTGCGCGATAGAAGCATCTACCCTATGAGTTACGTCCACGGTGAAGGGCACATTCTGTAAGGATTCTTACTGGCTCCTTTACAATTGCTGAGCCCCGCTTTTGATGCCAGAGCAGGATCGATTCCTGGTTATCAACTGTGACAACATAAGCAGTACATGCCAGGAATAAAGAGGCGAATAATGCATCAGAGAATTAATCACAATGAATCATTAGGAAATATATCCCCTTTCATTCCTCTGCAAGTTTGGCATTTCGCTTCCATCGCAATGTAGTTGCCCCGGCCCAGAATAGAACACGCGACTTCGTGGTCAAAAGCAGAACGTCACGACCTCCAGGCAACCAGGGCAGGCGAATCTCAGGTGGCTGGGTGGTTCAGTGCCATAGTACACATAGCACAGGAAACAAGGTCAAAGACAACCGAAGCGCGTACGCACGGCCTTCACTTACAACTCAGATCAGTTGTAAGTGCGCGCCATGTTTGCGCTTCTCTTTGTCCAGTCCTTGTGTTCAGTGATGTGCTTATATCGTTTACTGCGAAGCCGAATGCGAAACCTGGGTTCAAGGGATCCTGCGAGGTCACCTACCTTTAACCGGTGAGTTGACCTTGCGCTTTGGTGGTGGCCGAGCTGGGTTGTACGTGGATCCCTGTCGGAAGAAGGAGATGTCCTCGCGAAGCTTCTGGTGCCTGTGACGCTTCTGAAGACGCCAGGCGTAGAGGAACACGCCTATGAGCACCACGATGAGCACGACGCCCATGATGACCGCCACACCTGAGAGGCACACGAGACACGGAAAGATTGGATGCACTGCCTTAATTGACAAGTATACGAAGGATACGATTTGGCTAAAGGTTTTGGAATTTGAGGTGACAGGGCATCAGCTCTGCGTGCAAAAGCCTTTTAGTCTATCTAGTGAAAAATGACTCAATTGTATTTTTTTTTTTCTGAACAGTCTTATGTGTCTGCACAAGAGTTCTGTGCAAATGAGTATCATTTCATGTCATATCAGTCTGATGTGGAGTAGTATGGCAGGCACCCAGGTCTTATCAGCCTCAGCTTGAGTAGCTTGCTAGGTACATTGCCAAGTGGGCATCTGCAGTCACCCTTAAAGGGTGTGCTTTGTGGCAGTGTCATAATTTCATGTCGTTTCATTGTGATCTCCAGTAGCCTGGCAGGCACACAGGTCCTATCGGCCTCATCTGAACTTGCCTGGCAGGTACATCAGTAAGCAGACATCTTCAATCATCTTTAAAGAGTGCATTCTGTGTGAGTGCCATCACTTCATGCCATATCATTCTGGTCTGGAGTAGCCTGGCAGGAGCTCAGGTCTTAATGACCCCATCTGGGGTAGCTTGCCAGGTACATTACCAAGCAGACAGCTGCAGTCACCCTTAAAGGGTGCATTCTGTGTGAATGTCATCATATCATGTCATATCATTGTGGTCTGGAGTAGCCAGGCAGCCGCACTTGTATATCAATAAGCGGACCTTCGTAGCCATAATTAAATACTGCTTCTTCCTCCTCCTAAACACACTCTTCTTTCCAGCGTGGAAAGATAGAGACACACTTACGCGTGCTTGTTGCCTTGGCGTAGAGTAGCTTTGTTGCTTGCGGATGGAAGGAGTTGTGCTTGTATGGAACGAGAACGGGGTTCGTTTTGTGCCAGTCTGGTACATTGACCTGCAGAAGAAATTATTGTCACATTGCAATTGAGACACAGTAGCTGGGCGCAACCGCTCAGCATTGACTTTTGATCATGAAAGCCCTGCATTCTAACGGTATTAAGTTTTATAACGCGTTCCGTGGTAATACGGGTATTTTGCTTGTGATAACTCAGGTGTTATCTCAGGTGTAGCGCCTGTCTCGTGCCTTCCTTTCCTGTGTGCAGTGTTTTTGTGTGCTTCATCTACTCAAGCTATGAACCAACTTGCCCAAGAACGTGTTCTACTTAAGTATTGTATTATCCTTGGGGCAGCAATAAATTTACGCAAAGCTTTCTCAGCATTAAGGAACGAATATTGTAGTTAACGGTTCACGTTAATAGTCGAAATGTGATGATGCATTCACCCGAAGTGATGCCCAAAATCTTGATGGCGGTCTTGGGCATCAGCATTACGTAAGTCCTTAACACAGGCACATGTATAAGGTGTGAATAGTCTATTGTGGGCTAGCGTACGATAAAGCGCTACCGAAGGCATCGCTACCAAAAAACAAGACAGAAAATTTCCTGGCGTTGCAGTGAATATTCTTGTATTACTTTAGGACCTGCCCTTGCTGTATAGGGACCACAATCCTTGTCGTAACAACAGAAATTTATGTCGTAAAAGCAACGCCCTCTCCAGTATTCAGCAGTCGCTTGCCGTCACAACAGAACCAATTTGTCGCGGCGACAGGCAACTGAGCAATACAACACAAAGTCTTGCTGTTACAACAGGATGACGGAAAATTTCTGTCGTATTTCGGGACTGACTGTGTCGTATTTTTCGATTGAGATATGGTACCTTGTCCAATAAAACTACGCTCACTCTGGCGCTTATCAGGTTAGTAAGAAATACAGCCACACGAAGTCCTTGTGCTCTTGCGTTTCTTTCGACTACCCTTTTGAGCCATAAAGTTATCACAGTTTGTCTGCCTTATCTGCCGATTACCTAATTGTCAATAGTCACCTTGAAGTCGTTCTGGGCTAAGAAAACGTAATAAAGACTTTTACAATAGAGGGAACAATGCTAACCACTTGTTGGGGTACCTGCGTAGAAACTTCTTCCTTTCTTCTACTTCAATAAAATTGCTCCTTTATAATACACTTGTTCGGCCTAAATTGGAATATGCAGCATCTTTCCGGGACCCTGACATGTCATAGCTACTGAAATTGAATCTGTTCAAAACCGTGCGTCACGTTATACTTTCCAATTATCACCATATCTCCAGTGTTACTGCCATGAAAACTACCTTATCATTGCCAGCTCTTTCACTCCGCAGAAAAATTTCGCGCTTTTGCCTATTTCATAAGATCTATTACTACAATCCTGTCCTTAAGAGCCAGCTACTAGCTACACCTACATATGTTTCAGGCCGGATTGATCATCTACGCAAAGTAGGTGTTCCGTCATGCTATACTAAACACGCGTTTTCTTCTTTTGTGCCCAACACTTCTGGCAGTTGAAATCACCTTCCCAGGCACATTGTCGATATTTCTAACCCAAGTTCTTTTAAGACTGCCCTATGTAATCTTTATTTGTAGATTTTAGACAGTTTTATTTTGCGTTTGTTTTCGTTGTCTTATTGCTGTCTGCCGGAAATGTTCTCTTTTTTGGGGGAATTGTTGTTTTTTCCCCTTTGCCTTCTCTTGCCTTATTTTGTGTTGTTTTGTTAATTTTTCGCCGCGTTTTCATTTCGTCTATTTTGTTTTTCTCCTGCACTGTATCTGACCCAATTTATGTCCTTCCCACTCCCCTCCTTAATGCCTTCGGGCCCTGAAGGTATTTGAATAAATGAATAAATAAATATCGATTAGTGCTGGAAGAAAATTGCGCATGCGCAGATTAAGAACGCTCCTTCTGCGCGTGCGCACTGGCGTCCCGCTATGTCCCTATGTCCCTAGTCGACAGGGTGCCTCTGTCCTAAGAGTATTAATTATCATAAAACGCGGAGCTGCTTCCGTTGGGCGAAAAGAAATGTCGCGCATCTTAAATCATCGACGAGGAGAAGAAAGGCGAAAACTAGAAAGCACTCACCGCTGGCGGTTTGAAGATGGCTTCCGTTTTGTCTCCGATGATCGCTGCAAACTCGGCGCATCTGCCTTCCCGGAGGGTGCCGTACACTTTGACTTTCTCCAGTGCGCCCTTCTGGTAGCCGAAGTAGGTCTCCAGCGGCCGAATGTTGAGCGTGCGCAATTCGACGACGACGTCTGCATTGCGGAAAGTAAACAGGGCGAGGGTGAACAAGTGAGCATCCTTAACCACGACGCAAGCATGACAAAACCTTTTTGAACCGTCAGATCTGTGACGACTGCTTCAGATTCAAATTCTTTATTCGGAACCATAACGTGATGCTTGGAGCGTAGCGGAAGACAGCAGAAATGCTGGCTTGAAAAGTACCGCGCCCCTTTAGCGAACTTGGCTAATTTCATGTAGCGCCAAAGCATTTTCTGACTCATTTATACCTCGAACACCTGCGAAATGGAACGATCTTTCCTTTTCATTGGCACCAATTGGACGGTTTTCAGTGTTTCAGTCCTCAGTATCCAATGTTTTTCAGTGGAATGTGTAAAGTGCTTTACGCTGTATTGTATTCATTAGGACCATGTTTCTCCCTGGTTTTGTTTCCTGCTTCATTACATGCTGTTTTCTATTCCCTTTCTTATGTTGGAAGTATTGCTGAAGTGACCCCCACTCACCTCTGCAATGTTTTACACTAAGGATACGAATAAATGATCAAAATAAATAAATAAAAGGGCAATGCAATGGCATCATTCCGGAACTGACTGCGCAAAATGCTTCTTGCAACAAAAAAAAAAGCAAGAAGACATTATTTTCTACGTTCAGAATGACACTAATAAGAAAACGATCAAAAGTTGTTGAACAATTGTGGTAAAACCATAAGCGACAGGTTGCCCCCAAAATTCAAAAATAGCATAATTAAAGAAAAAAACAGAGAGAGCAAGACGAAATAGTACAGCTAAGATAAACACAATGCATCGTGCACTGGGAAGGCCATTCGAATACGCCACATCAATACAGGAGTTCCGCTTCACGTTGTAAGTCCGTCTTTGTGTGTGCAGATAAGAGCAATTTCCACGACCCGAAATTTAGATATTTCTGGCGGGAGTTCAGAGGCCCACTGAACAGGCTTACGTTATCCCTGTGGTTCGCCGTGTAGGTTTACATTAATAAACAGGCTATACAAAGTGTATGACTGTTTGATCTAAAATGCAAAAAAAAAGAAACACGGAACGCTGATCTCTTTCAGCAGTGCATTATTGCAAACAAAGCTTGCCTGGTTGGTTGCAAGCAGAAGCACAAGTACACTTTTCAGACTGCCGAGTTATCTGACACGTTTTTTATCTTGCTTTCTTTATAGCCTATGGTACACTGTTGACCACGTCGTAGAAAATAAATACCGACAAATACGCATTTCCAGCGATGTGATGGCGAGAACTCTTATGATCGTGAAGACCACCCTAATAAAATATAAGGTAAGTAGAGAAAATATCATCACACGCCTCCTCTTATTTGACAAGGGCAGCTGTTTGAGTGAGTGCATATGATGCATATGAGTGCATATGAGTGCATATGAGTGCATATCATGAGCGCATATGATATCCTCTTCGGTTTGTCCTGCCTGATCGAGCGCTATTATTCGTCATCTCTCCTTATTTGTTTTCACGGCTTCTAGCTTAGTATTACAGAACTTCGAAAAATCAGTAGCACTTTGGTTTGCTTTTATGGGGCTTAACATCCCAAAGTGACTCATGCTATAAAAAACGCCGTAGTTGAGGAGTCCGGATAATTTCGACAACATGGGGTTCTTAAAAGTTAGGTGGCCGAATGAGATTAAGAAGTTTGCTGGGATACGGTGGCTGCAGCCGGCAAAGGACAGGGTTAATTGGAGACACATGGGAGAAGCCTTCGTCCTGCAGTGGGCGTAGTCAGGGTGATTATGGTGATCGCTTATTTTGGTTCGGACCCTCCTTCATTTCATTCATGCTCACGAGCTGACCAGCGTGTACACATGTGGTCAGCACCCACCACAGTGGCTCAGTGGATTTGGCATTTGGCTCCCGATCCCATAATCGCGGGATCGAGTCCGGGCCGCAACGTCGGCCGCGTTACGATGGAGGCGAAAGGCAGAAAAATAAAACGATCATGTATCGTGCGATCGCATTAAATAATCTCAGGTGTTTAAATAAATCCACAGCCCTCCACTACCACGTCACTCATAGCCTATGTGTCGATTCGGGACGTCAAACCGCACATACCACCACTACCAACACTACCACCACCTAGAAGTATTCAGCGTCTTGAGATCGGTATTTAACAAGCAAGCTGGGATCGGCGAGCTCGCTGTATACAACGAAGCGAAGCGCAAGAACCGCTCCGTGAAGAAACTTCGAGCAGTTGCACTCACTGGACACGCAGCCCTGGAAGTCGCCGTAGTCGCCGAACCTCGGGTCCCGCTTGGTTCCGCCCACGATGACGAGGCTCGAGCTGATGTCCACAGTGGGGCCAGACGTGTCCGGCGTGGTGCTGGTCAAGACGTACTCCTTACCGTCCACCTGAGAGCCAAGAAATAGCGCGCATGCATATATCCAACAATTCTGGACAAAAGCATTGTTGAACGGGTAAGAGTTTGAGGTCGCAATATTTTCATATATTGTTAGATTTCACAGTAACAATCCATATATCGGGAGATCTCCCATCAGCAGGCTTGCATTTTTTTTTTGGTGCTAACGGTTTTGCTATTGCCAAAAGCGTTCACCATTGGTTTTACTATAGCAGTCTTAAGTGCTCTATGCGAGCGATGGAAACACTATTAAACGAATATTTTGCTACATATCGGAAGAATGGAGCATTACCTTCACTGTTAGTAACAAATACCTAACAATTTTATAATATTCAAAATTTGTGTCCAAGATTGTTGGACATGCATTTAAAAACCGATCCGTGCTGAGGCTATAAATGAACATGATAAGCAGGTTGCTGATTCTCCCACATTATCGCAGCCACTTTCATTGAGAAACTGCGGTTGACCGTGCCTAGATTTCCTTTCTATTTTGCAGAGCGAGACAGAGACAGAACGAAAACGCAGGGAGGTTACTGTACACGTGGGGGAGAAGGATAGAAATGGCATAAGAGAATTGATAATGAACTTTCAGTTCGTTTAATGGAGCATGGCAGGGTTGTCTAGCGCGGGGCAATTAAAAGAAAAGGTAAGCATGCTAAAGTCGCTGAATTAGTGCGGCGTGATTCCGCCACGATGCCTATATACATGGGCACGCCACAACCGCCGTCACCGAGGCCATCGCGATGCTCCCGCTTATGCGTTTAGCACTAAATCAAGCTGAAATATCACGTACGACTTCGGCTGAAACAAGCGAACGAGAGTAAATTTTAAAACATCGGCGAACTTGTGGAGTCGCACAATGGCGCGCTAGCTACCCCCATATGCTAATCCCCTCTATTCTCGACAGGTGGCGACACCAGTCGGCAGAGCTCGTTCCACCGCATGCTCGGCAAGTTTGCGTCAATGTCTCACGAATTTCAGTGAAAACGCCACCGTCTGCTCCGCCGTAGTAACTTCACCTACGTTATGGTCGCGCCATTTTTCAGAGGTTTTTATTCTGCAGCACTGTAAAACATTCACGATAACCTACGTGCTTCCGCTTCTTCCCACTTCCATCTGAAGACATACTGCCTAGTGTAATAATAATAATAATTGGTTGTGGGGGAAAGGAAATGGCGCAGTATCTGTCTCATATATCGTTGGACACCTGAAACGCGCCGTAAGAGAAGGGATAAAGGAGGGAGTGAAAGAAGAAAGGAAGAGAGAGGTGCCGTAGTGGAGGGCTCCGGAATAATTTCGACCACCTGGGGATCTTTAACGTGCACTGACATCGCACAGCACACGGGCGCCTTAGCGTTTTTCCTCCATAAAGACGCAGCCGCCGCGGTCGGGTTCGAACCCGGGAACTCCGGATCAGTAGTCGAGCGCCCTAACTACTGAGCCACCGCGGCGGGTGTACACAGACTGGCTTTCCTACTGTGCTGTCTGGTAAAACGGAAATAATTCGGAAGGTGCGGCCATCTGTGCAGTTAGAATTCGTCAAAAAATATGGCTGACGTTCTGGAGAGCAAAACCGATTTATTAGAGCTCTAAGCAGCCAGTTAAGCAGACGAGGGAAAGGAAATTGGGGCCTCGTTATACATACCACAAATTAAAAAAAAAGTCATCCCCTATGCTTCTAGGTTTCTGTGGCTATTGGCTTCTCTCTAAATAGCCAAGTATTGAAAGTCCTGACATATCAACTGATCAAAGGTTATGGTATTATTTCTTTTAAAGAAAGCGTATGCGTGCTCATTCTTCTATCACTCACTGCCAAGCTTCTGCTGCTGTGGGCGATCTTGGAGTCTTTTTAATTAGGTTAGGTTAGGCTAGGCTACGCTAGGCTAGGTTAGGTTAGGTTAGGTTAGGTTAGGTTAGGTTAGGTTAGGTTAGGTTAGGTTAGAAGTCTTACCACAACACGAGCGTCGTTTTCAACTCGACGGTAGAGCAGCCAGTGCCTGAAGCCGTCCGCGAAGTTTCCCATCTGCTTGCCGAACACTGTAACATAAGCTTGTAAAGAACATGGTCAATGACTGATTGGGCTTCGTGCATTTAAAAGGACTACCTTTCGCCGACGCGTGGTTCTCCTGAATCTGCAGGGCTCCCTCGGGCGTCACGGCCACCAGGACGTAGTGTTGGCTGCGAGATGAGCGAGCCCCAAGATTAACCTCGGATTAACCAAGATTAAAATGCGGAGACAGTAGCAAAAATACAAAGAAAATACAGCATTTCACCGATAGGAGTACCACCTACGAGGTAAAGGTTAAGCTACGCAAAAGTCACCTGTGTAGGCTGCTGAAATTTCTTCTAAACTTAAATTTTTGCTTTGGCGTTTCTTCTAAACCAATATTTATATATGGGTACTTCTATGAGAAAAACTAAGGACAGATAGCGCCTTCTAGAGCCATATCTAACCATGGTGACCGACGTTGGACACTCTCACTCTACTTAACTCCCGAGTTTTGTAGACCTGTTGTATTAAAAAGTGATGCTTCTTGAGACAGGGCAGCACACGGCAGAATTTATAGAGACATTTCTCCAAGTTTGAAAAATTTTTACCGCTACCGCAAAGCACGTCTTTTTCCTCTGGCAACAGTTTTTTGAGACTTTTAAAACAAGGCATTATGTTTTTCATTCAACTTTAAATTTTTTCCCCAGTTTCTCGGTTGAATCTGAAATAATGGAATAAAATTACTCCAAAGAAAGCAAGGTATCCTGAACGAATTTGTTCTGCTTACGGATTGAAAATTATGGATTTACGTTATCTAGAAGCCTGCCAAGCGAATCAGCGAAAAACGACTGCTTCTGTTCCATTCCTCTTCATCTTCTAAAAGAAACGCATGGCTCTAACAACTCCTCATACTCAACTCTCGATGAGTATGAGGATAACAACAACCACAACAACTCTCGATGAGAAGCGAGCCACTAACCTCTGGGCGTACTGGACGAGCAGGATCGCTTGCCGTACGCTGGCCTTCGCCTTCGTCGAGAATGCCAGCGCGACGGAAATGCGGTCTTGCCCCGTAGACTCAGGCGTGAACATGTATTCGATCCATGCCTTGCCATCAAACTGCGCTCCGATGTCTGCACGAAGAATAGCGGCCAGTAAGGCATCAAACACAGCGAGACTCATTTAGAGAACAGCATTTTTTGTTCAAATGTCTTGTTCCAACATGATTTCAAACGATATATACGTTTACATTAAAAAATGCTGCCATATTTCCCGAAATGTTTTTACTTTTACCATCGCAGACGCGCATCGTTTTCTGAAAAAGCAGCGACCATATCAGCATTGGAGTTGACACGAAAAACTTGGGGGTCGCTTAATTACAATGAGTGTTGAGAATGAAACAACATTGCAAGCCTTTTACGCATCGTACCATGCGGTTCTAACCAGATTTTCCCGCCCTTTCTATTTTCGCGCCACGTTTTCCACCCATTCCCACTGTTTTTCCCGCCCTTCCTGCTTTCGCGCCTTTCTGTTTAGATGATAGTGTCATATGTGATGTCACATAATTTCGACCAGTCACCAAATTATATGATGATCGCTGCTGGACACCACTTTTTTTTTTTCCCATTGCTCTCATATTACGATGAACCCGTCAAATTATCCCCCCAAAAGAAAATACATGCAGTTCAAGATCAACGCAAGGATTTCATTAGAAACACGTTCTCATACAGTTCACGTTTCAAATAAGCAGAGCAGGATTCTTCGCTCAAATGCCGCTGATGCGTGATTGTCTAAAATCTTTGTGCAAGGTTTCCGTACCAAACTACTACGCCTTCTAATTGCGAATAATTGGCACACGGGCTCTTTTAAATCACAAACTAGTGTTTAGTTTGCTTTTGAATAATCTCGTATACTTTATTTAGGACATCGACACACACACACGTCGATCAACCAAGCCTTTGAGTAAAGCTGAGTAACTCTTGTGTGTAGGCCGCACGCCTGACAACACTAATAGACGCGCTAGAATTCGTAGCTTCAGTTTTATTAATATTCTGAATTGCTACTAGATGTCCGCTAACCACTTCAGCAAGTGTCGTGGTTCACAAAAAAAAGGCGTTACGTGACATACGTGATGAAAAATTCGTTTTCTTGATTAATATTCCGCGATATTTCATTTTTCTCAACAAGCCTATATTTATCTCATTCTTCGGGCAGGCTCTCCTGAGACTGTCTGTGTAACGGCCAGGGCAGTTGCATGAATTGATGAACACTGAATGAATGCACTTTCATATTTTGTATCGTTGCAAGATTGTCGCTGCCATTTCTAGAAAAACCTGTCATATATGATGCGCTTTTTCTACTTCGCACCTGTCTGGCAGATGTCTCCCTGATACGAAGTCATGGAACAGTCGCAACTGGTGAGGTTGTTCTTCCAGTCTTCAATGCAGAGACCACTGTGGTGGCAGGGCTTGGAGTCACACATCATCTTGCAGCCAGGACGTATTTGGCCTGAAAAAAAAAAAGTTTTTTAAAGTAAGCTATCTTACAGTGCCTTTTGCAGGCATGAGGCATGAAGTTGCTTAATGCCCCCCGTACGTCATGTCCAACATTTCTGGACGAAGATTTCGAATATAGCAAAATTGTAAGGTACTGGTATGAAAATATTGATGGGAATGGTTCATTCTTCCGATATGTAGCAAAATCTTCCTTTTATAATGTTACCATCGCTTGCATCGAGCAGTTAAAACTGCCACTGAAGACCAATGGGAAATGATTTTGATGATATAGGGAACATAGCAAAAATGCAACCCTACCGATAGGAGATATGCTGATATATTGATTCTTATGGTGAAATCTTACAATCTACGAAAAAATTTCGTACAGAAATGTTGGTTAAGTCTCGAAAAATAACACGTACGCAGCAAAGCTGGCTCTGCTATTATGTTTTCTTCTACAATCCGATTCCGGCCACGGCGCTTGCGCTTTTCAATGGACGCGAAATGCTCGACGCCCGTGAACTGTGCGATGTCAGTGCACGTTAAGGAACCCCAGGAGGTCGAAGTTATGTTGTGTTAAGTCATGTTGAAACCCATAAAACCAAACCAACCCTGCTGAAACGTTTTATACGAATCGCTCGTATGGAATTATGGGAATTCCATATGATATCGAAAAATATATAGACATCCATATGTTCTCTGTTAGGTTTTTCACTTTGGCACCGGTGCTCAGATTCAGCGTTCACGGATGGAAGTTTTTCGAATAGCGATAATAGCTGTTAATGTCCATTATGCGGAATCGGTCATTCTCTAGATTCATACATCCTTGAGAGTGTTCCTACAACTCCCGCTGCAGTGGTCTTGCAGTCAAGCGATGGGACCGAGTTGCCGACTCGTACGTGGGGCACGCTCCCCACCTGCCCACAGAGTGATGGGTAACCTGCCCCTGTATATACCCTTAAAATGGTCTAAAACAGTCTATAGACTTCCTGTAGACTCTATTGCCTTCATACAGATATTTTTGTCAACTTATAGTCTATAGACTGTCTATAGACAAAAGTCTATTAAGAGTGTATGGCCATAAATCTATAGATTGTCTGTAGAATGTCTATAGGATTTGTATTGTCTATAGAGGAGTTTGTCTATAGAGGGTCTATAGAATTTATAGACAGAAGTCTATGGACAGTCTATAGACTGTCTAAAAAAATTTTGGAAGGGCATACTGGGGCAGGTTACGCACCACTCGATGGCCAGTTGAGCAGCTTGCCTGAAAACCGGCTCCAGATAAACAGACAGACAAACATACAAGCACACAACGGCTAACTACGAGGAATGGGTAAAATTCTGGCGCACTAAAAATCAATGGGGATTGCCGAACACTCAAATTTCCGCAGTAGTTCTTAATCTTCAGCGCCATATGGCACGTAGTGTCAGCCGCGAAAGTTAAAAGCGTTTGTGTAGATTTCCTGCATTCTTAATGCCGAAATTTCATCCACTTCCTCGTGTGCGGTTCTCATCTCTCGTGTGCATGCCTCCAGCAGGCAGGCCGCTGAGCGAATGATGTTGACCTGACGAATTGGTTCATGAGTTAACTTTCCATAATATGAATCCCCTTTAAGCGAACTTGCTACACGCAGTGGAAACCCAACGTGCCACACAGTCTCACCTTTGGTGACGTTCTGGTTCTCGACGTCCTTGATGAGGTCCATCTGGGTGGTGCCAATGCGGAGACCCTGCAGGCAGCCGACCAGGCCCGGCAGGTTGGTCGTGGCGCCCACGAAATCGACGCCTCCCAGGTACATCTGGCTGTTGGGCACGCTCTCGAAAGTGCCGCGGGCCGGCTTCACCAGCTCTGCGCGCGACACAAAAACGCACATTGCATTACGCCAAGGAATACACTAACGGAATCGAGGAATAGTCAAACTCTTTCTGGACATGTTTATTGCTCTTAACACGATAGCGTTAAAGGCCCCGTTGCCTGGAAAATCCGGCGTCGGCGTTATCGGCATTGTGAGTGAAAAATCATGAGCATGGCTTTGGCAGGTGGTCCCCAGAGAGCAAAGAAGGAGGCAGGTGGGCCACCTAGGTCACGTGACTTTGCGGCGTCGTCACAACCTGCCCCCCGGATTGTGACCAAACTGCCCACCATAGCAGGCGGCAGTTAAATAAATGATTGGTCGCTCGGGAATATCAACCTGGGCTACACAATGTCCACTGCTGGGAGCAGCTGCCATCGCAGGGCAGTGGCGCATCGCTTAACCGCTGCACCACTGCTCTAGGAGGGGTGTGAGGACTCCCAGTGATCTACGAATATAAAGAAGAGAATTGCCTTTTGCATAAATGGGAATTAACTCATTACGCGCGTCATACCTTTAATGCGGAGCTCAAGCGGCGGCTCCAATTTTGTGGGCGTCATGACGCCTGTAGTATTCCTAGTCTTTCCGCTACGCTGACGCCTGTGGAAACATTAAAGTGACAAACCTGACCCGATTAAGCGTTCATTTCTTGCTGTTGTAAACAGGCGCCCTGGCAGGTGCTATTTTGATGATGCAAACATTGCGAGGTGCTTCAGGAAATCAATTTTCGAAAAATAATAAAGACATGCGCAGCTTAATCGTCGTTAATAGCTCGTTGGATCACAATGAAATAAAAAAATGCAGAATTACTAAAGTTCAAATTTTCAAGCTTGCTAGGAGTGCCTTCAAAAACACGAAAAGAAATGGGTGTCGCTATAATAATCCAGTTACTGACATCACCGTTTCCAGCCGCATTTGTATCGGTATTCTCAGTATTTGCATAGCAGTTGCCTTCAAGAGAGTGTTATGCGTTGGTGACAGTTCAATAGTGTCGCTCCAGGTCGCCTTGAGTCTCGGGTGCTGCTTGTAAAGGGTGCTGTATCAAAAATGGGCATAAAGAGAGATGAAAAGCGGTCGAAGGTAGTGGAACGTTGGCGGAAAAGTTTGTGGCCATTCAAAGCTGGAGGCCGCCGTTTCCGAAGGAAGTGGTAAACTAGCGGCCGACGCCTTACGCCCATTTCTCAAAGCTATCAGTGAGTTGTCAGGAAAGCGGTTGGCCGTCATCAGAGCAATGAACAATCACGATCGCCTGTAATACGAAAGCCATGCCGCCGGTTAATCACGAGATCGTTTTGCGCAGGAAAAGCTTTGTGCATCTGGGTGGTGAAATTCATGACCAAAACTGAGCAGGCAAACAGGGTTAATTAACTGCGCTGGGTAACTTTTTCACAGTTTTTTTTAGCGATAGCTGCAAAAGACACTTCTTTTCGACTTCAAAGACACCGCAGGTAGCATCGAGCGTCGTAGCTGAAAACTTCTGCAATCCACATCTAGCTTAATAGAATACTAGAACTTGACCATGCGGACATGCGTAATTGACTATGTGAACCGGGATGTTGGCGCTGCCGAAATTGCGCCCCCTGTGGTCACGTGGCTGGTTCCGTACATGGGGAGAGATACATTCATAAGAGGATGACGGCGGGCGCGACACAGCTGTTCCTGTAACTTCATTTTGGAAAATCCTCAGAAGGGTGACGGCTTTGTAAGCGCACAGAATTTGATATGCTGCGGACAGATATCGAGTTGTAATTAAGACGCATAACCCTCATGTCCGCACTGAATCATGTTTGCATGCATTATGTCCAGTACTTTAGAGAATAGAGGTCAGAGTTTTTAATAGAGTTTGTAATAAAGACGCTGTCTGCGGCGTCCTTCTTTCTAAAGTTGAAACTGCAAGGAGAAAGTGGGATCCGTTGAATAAGGGGCGACTGCAGCCTATCATTTTACTGTCACATACACCAAAGCAACCTATATAGAAAAAATTCGCCACACGAAGCCGAAGCTCTTACCAAGCTCTTCTCCCTCAATCCACGGGTCCTTGTAGTAGGTGCTGAGGAACGCCATGGGGTAGGGGATGGTGACATTGTTCCCGTTCACTTGGAGAACTGTGCGGTCAGGATGTCGGTCGACGAACACTTGTATAATGCGTCCCGTTGCCAAGTCTGGAAGGAGGCAGTATAGTCATGTCGCTCCTAAAAAACTCTCTTTTACAGTTCGACCAGTATTCATAAAGAAATTTCCCATGGAGCAAGGCGGACTTGAATTACGACGACAGGATACCTGAAACTAACATATGACTGAGCATATGTAAAGCACAATTTTCTTACATAGATGTGCAACTCTTCCAGTTTCTCTAACTGGTTTAAGGCTGTTACAGTTAACTACAGATATGTATTGTATTCTTTTCTGAAGATCCCTCATTCTGTATTAATAGTATTCATAGCGTTCCAATAATAAGGAAGTAATTACTCATTGGCATCCACCCAAGAGCAGTCATACGGCTACTAAGGAAAGCAATACAGCTTTCTCGTAGTTAAAGAAAAATTCGTCTTGGTCCGGGGTACGAACTCGGGACCACCGCTAGCCGTACGGCTGCGCTTGGGTGGACGCCAATGGGTAATTACTCCTTTATTACGAATCTACTCCACCCTGGGGGATTCCCCTAAACATCTGACCATAGCGCTTTGATATCGCACCGGACACAAGGGCACGACAGGAAGCATGCAACAGTACCAGAGCCGCGCTAAACGACCTATAAACTTTTAAGGCAAACTGCACTTGCAGAAGGCGCTTCGCGGTCGTTCTCACTCACCGGGTGCCTCGACGTAGCCCTGCACGATAGAGCGCTGCGAGTTGAAGGTGAAGACGACGCGTTTGCGCTTCTCGAAGTGCAGCTGGACGAAGTTGTTGAGGTGATTGAACGAGTAGAGGAGAAGGGCCTCGGACTGGTAGGTGCGGAAGCTGAGCAGGATGTCCTCCTCCAGCACAGGGTCGGACACGTTGCCCAGGGTGGCGCGGTGGTAGCACGAGCTGGATGTGATGAACGTCATCGAGTTCTCGTTCAGGTCTGGTTAGGAAGAGAAAGGGGTGCGGGGAAGAGGTACGGGAAAAATTAAAAATCGTGCCATGAACACGTTAGGGCGCTCGTATACTGATCCGGAGTACTCGGGTTAGAACCCGACCGCAGGGACCGCATTTCGGTGGAGCCGAAACGCTAAGGCGCCCGTGTGCTGTGCGATGTCAGTGCACGTTAAAGATCCCCAGGTGGTCGAAATTATTCCGAAGCCCTCCACTACGGCACCTCTTTTTTCATTTCTTCTTTAACTCCCTCCTTTATCCCTTCCCTTACGGGCGCGGTTCAGGTGTCCGCCGAGCTGTGAGACAGATACTGAGCCATTTCCTTTCCCCAATAACCAGTTTTCAATTTGCTTATTAATAATAATAATTTGCTTATTTTTCCATCAAAAAGATGGAAGGGGCCGTGGGTAAAAGCTGCAAGAAAGCTTCAGGGGAGCCTACGGTCCCCTCTACAAGGCGTAACACGCGTATAAGGAGTAATATTGCGGGAATAAAAAAAATGACCACTCTTATGTGCGAAAGCTTATTTTGACTCAGATGTAAGAACGTCTGCAGCGAAAGGATAAGCTGATTCACATAGTTATGCGTGATTCTGAAAACCTAGACGCGAGTTTAGCATAAGACACACATCATTCGCGTAATCTGCAATTAGCTGACAGACTTTATTCCAAAATAATTGCTTTCCTTCATAACACTGTAGCGCTGTAATTTTCTTTTAAATCAAAACAAATTAATTTACTTTGCACAAATAGTAAAAAACATACATTCGGATATCATCTGGGCCGTTCGCCTTCTCGGCTAGACTTCGTCAGACTTCTGCATCGGCACACGTTTTTAACAAATCGGTTTGCCTAATAATTTTATAGCGTTAGCTCTACTGGCCGCGTCTCGGGCCTGAGATGTTATGCTGATTCCACGGATAGAATTCAAGATGGCTGCCTCCATAGCAATGGCATTATATCCCAGCGGTTGCCATGGTGACCGAAGTGGTTACATAATAGAATAAAATAAAAACAGGCAGCAGCGTGATGCCCGAGCACCACAACTCGCAAATAAACTATGTCGATCTGGTATATATTTTCCTGCCTGGCCCGTGTAAAAGTCAGGCCACTTAGTCCCGAATTTCGTGTAAAATTTGTGGGCCCACCATTTGCCGCAGAATGTTCTGGATGGTTTCATAGGATTCAGCGTTTTGTGCAGCATAAATTTACTTGTTAAGTTAGAGCCTAGCTAGCGGCAGGGATCCGAACCGGCGACCTATTTTACGAGTGCTAGCGCTCGATATTCGATCGTTGCCTCAGCGTCGGCTCATTTTCATTTTCTAACTGCACACTTCGACTACGCCTACATAAGCTGCGCTTTTAGACATCATTTGCGAGACGGATCTAATCAGCTTGGTCCACAAGACGTAGACATTGTCCACGGCCAAGTTCCCGCATATAATCATTGGACAGCCAGGAAGACGCAAGTGAGCGGTCTTCCACCTGAAACCACGCACTTTGATCGGCCTAGTCGTCACTCCTGTGTGTAACAAAATTGTAGGACGCTTAAGCTTCGTTTTTAAGAGTGAGACGCAACAGCGTGTCGCAACGTTGCCGATGAGTACACGGAACGCCATCGCCCGTTCGGCGCGACGCTTGGCCCGTTGGACAATATAAGGAAAGGACGCCTGCCCCACATACCTCGGCGGACACCCGAACCGTGCCGGGCCGTAAGGGTAGGAAAATGAAATGAACAATTCGTTTTAAGGAAAGGAAATGACGCCTGTCTCACATTTCTCGCTGGACACTCGGATCGCGCCGTAAGGGAAGGAAAAATCGATCAATCAATCGATCAATCAATAGATCGATCGATGTAGCAATGAATCAATTTATTAATTAATAAATTGCTCCATCCATCAATCATTCGATCAATCAATCAATCCGTAACGCTGTCGCGTTAAAATCCCTTTCCTTACGGCGCGGTTCAGGTGTCCACCGAGATCCGCCATTTTTCGCTCACGGCCAGACACCGGCTTTTCTGCGACACGAGCTCCTTAACGCTGTCGCGTTAATATATGCGAGGCGGGAACGAAGGAACGCGACCAACAGCACTGCACTCAACTGTTCTCGCAGTTGAAGCCGCTGTGCGCCAGCGCGTTCTCGCACTCGCAGTTGTACGAGCCCCAGTTCTCGTGGCAGGTTGCTCCGTTCTGGCACGGGTTGGAGGAACACGAAGGCTGGCAGTCCATCACAATGTCGGGAACCCTGCGACCGCCACCACCGTCACCGACAACGACGACGAGCAGCGGGGTAAGAAAAACAGAGAGGAGAAAAAAAAACGAACAGAACCGCTTGCACAAAGCACAACGAGACGCGTTCCCCAAAAGTGCAGGAACGAAGGCAACAGAAAGAAATCGGTGAGCGTTCATTGAAGTGTTCATACAACGAGCAAGGGATATTTAGAGAAACGAAAGAGTGAGTCGGTGAGTTGGCGAATGAGAGAAGGAACGAGATGAAGAGAAAAGTGTAAAGCATTTTCCGTGACGGTGGCGCATTTTACGGTGGGCATAACTCAACCAAACTCAACTGGTATCACTCAAACAGCAGCGTTTTTTCGCGGAAGGAACTGCGCTGACTAGACTTCAGTTGTAGGTGCTTCAGGAGGAAGCTCCTGTATGCCGTGGAGGTTAGGCCGTGTTTCATCACTACCCTCTATAATCCATAATTATCAGTAAGAACTATATGGAAATGGATAGAAACCAGATGTTTAGAGGAAGCATTAAATACCGGCAATCTGGCCATACTCTTCGGCTCATAGCCAAAACATAGCATTCGTAAGAAAGGATCTCCAGGTAGATGTTCTACAGTGGGTTGTATAAATATGCATGGTAACAGTATCTGTACTTTCCCTTACAAGTTTATTCTACCACAGTTAATTAACTGAGTGATTCGGTTATATAAAAGTGAACAAAATATATCCCTTCTTGTGTTTACTCAAAGAACATACCAGTGGGCAGAATTTTACGTTATCAAAAAACAAAGTAGATTAATGTAAACAATAAGGCCACCGACATCACAATTACATAGATGTTGCTACCCCACCAAAACTTTCTAGGCGGAGTTTACAGACTACAAACGTGCACGGTTATAGCATTTAAAAGTTCAGTTCGGCGGCATTACGCTCAGTTCAGAAATTACAGGCACGAATCAGAAAAATTTCTACTTCAAATATATCATGACTCATCATCATTATCGTCATCATTAATATCATCCTGACCACGCTCACTGCAAAGGAAATTCCACTCCAATTAACCATGTCCTTTGTCAGCACCGCCCACCCTATCCCCGCACTCAGCTTATTGGCTCAGATCATTCGTAGTATCTGTTCTTGTTAGCTTACTATTATGACTAACGCCTTGCAAATTACGATGCGGATTGTTTTGTTCATGATAAAATTACCAGCAAACAACACATTTGCTGCTGGCCTAATACATACAGTTGTTCACACTTTGAGGCTTACATTGGGAAGCATCGGTAATTCAAAACATACATGCTTTGCTTAAGCGAAATACTGCATTACATATTCGTGCGAAAGACTGCCGTAACAGTAATTTGCGTCGCTGCCCGGTGACATTGCGAGGATTTGCGGCCTTTTTTTATAAGAATGTTCACTGATGTTCTATATATATTCAAATCAGCTAGCCTGTGAAAATGCCTTCCGAAATCAGCATAACTTTTTTTAAAGGAATACTCTTCCACAAGCATCAGTGCTCCATCATGCTCTCGAAGAAACGCCACAATCAGGAGGAATGTGCCATAAATCTGCAGTTGAAGCCAGGCAACAGAGAGTGTGTTTGAGTACGACGAGCATCAGAGTTTGAGTATTAGTCGAGACCTGAGAAGAGAGAAAGTAACAGCCGATGCATCAGTGCTGTTAGTGACCATGCTAAAATTTGGCAGTCTCGACACTCACCGTTCCCTGGTCCTATAAGGAAAAAAAGCAAGTAAAAGAAATCTTAAACCGCAGCATAAACCAATAATCGCTGCAGTTAAGCGGTTTCTAAATATAGAGCTGCTTAACCTGTGCTAAATACGCAGACCACACAGGAAGAACAAATATTACACAAGAAATGGTTTTCCCACGTCATTTCACAGCCTAAAAATATTTTTCAATACGAAGGACATCTCCGGAATCAGAGTCTCATCTAAGCGCTGAAAATGTAATGGAGCAATATTATGGAGGAACTTTTTCATAACAATAACACTGAAGAAGTTACTATTCAAACCGCCTCCATTCGCCACCAGAATAATTCATTTAACGGCAGTACCTTGAAAAAAGCTTCATTCGAACCACCTGAACGGAAGCGCCATATGATAGGTTAACAGCAAAATAGAGAACATGTATGACCTACCTCCTGCTGAGATGATTGTAAAGGTTCACCACGTGGTTGTTGATTATCAGGCCTCTAAAGCATCCGATGAATCCTTCGGTGATGTCCGGATGGGTGAGCAAATCCCTGAAATATGACCAGCAAGCATTCTGTATGCACCCGCCCCCTACATACGTACTCGCGGGAAGTCGGTACATTATGTGCATCTCTTCACTAGTAAAATAAACATGCCGTTCAAAGCCTTAGTCTCGGGTGGCCTAAAAATATGTGGCTCATTTATTGAAGCCAGTCAGCTCAGGAGACGGCACTCACATGGTATTCGAGGAAGAGGGGTGGGGGCGGGGACGGAGAATAGGAAGTGACAGCTTTTCCTCATTAGTGTGCGACTGCTTACTTTCGTGGCATGGCTATATTGGCCAACACTGAGCGACAATGGTCTACACAGTATTTGCCTCCTGGCTATATTGGTCAACATTCCATTGGGCATGCTTACATATGCAGTTTCACACGGCCACATGGGAAAATCCTCGGCATCCCAGAGCACTAGAGTAATGTTTTGGGGGGCGAGCATGTTAAGAAGGGAGGTAATATCAAAAATTATAAGTGATTACGTCGCCTTCGAAGTGACGCTCCATGCTTTGTTAATCTGTTCTAGGATGAACTTGGCTGTTTATCAAGAAGGGACGATATGACAGGTGCACTGTGAAATCAGAAAACTGTTTTGAAAACTTTTGCTTCCACGTATTCTTTTGGGCGCTAAGCCTACTTTTCAGCCCCAGTTTGACCTCAGTCTTCCCAGCCGGCGACAGCAGCGCCACCGCATCTTGCTTACGTCACAGATCGGTGTTGGTGTATACATTTGTTCTCACTTCTCGCTGCCACGCAAACGGTGCTGAAGAGGCGGGAAGCAAGCTCACTTGGGGGCCCCGCCGATGTAGAGCGGTCCCTCGAAGGGTCCCACGCCTTCGTCCTTGGCCAGGTCCACCATGACCGAGTCCAGGTTGACAGTGAAGCGCATGTGGTGCGTGTCGTGGTCCAGCCACACCTGCTGCCACTCGCCCGTGTTGAGGCGGCTGCGCGACAGCAGCTTCACGATGCGAGGCTCGCCGTTTACCGTGTACTCGAAGGAGAGCTCGTAGTCTGCGATGGACCCGCCCGCCACAACACTTAGAGGGACGCAGAAAGGGGGTCTCAATAAAGGTGCGATATATCTGGGGTGTTAAAAGGCGACGGTTCATAATTATCCCCCAACGAGAAGTATTGTAATGCGTTTTGTGGAAGCTGAGTTATATGCAGACGAAATTGCAACTTCCGCGTCTTCGCGCTTTTCCCTCTCCTCTCGCATGCCAAAACGGCGGCGCTCCTCCGCCGGCCCCACTCACCCTTCCCTACCTCCGCCGGCTGCGGCGCGCGCGGAGTGGCCGCGGCCGCGGTAGCGCGTGTCGTCTGAAAGAGTTTGGCGCTCTGAACGAATGATAACCCCCGGCTGCTGACGTCATTTGCAAGACGTGACGTCGTCTGCCAGGTTCTTGTTCGAAAGCCCGGCACCACGCGTCGCCGCGAGGTGCGAAAGCGGGATTTTTTTTAAATGTATTGTAAATTTTCTGCTCGCTTTTGAGGCCTCGTACGCGGCATGGACGCTCTGTGGCCTGTACTCCACATAGTGCAAGCATTTTAAAGCCAACCTGAAACATCCCTTTCTGTGGCCCTTTAAGGACGAGGCCCGCCAACTTGCAGTCCAGCAGAGTTACGATGAAAAATCTCGGATGCGAAAAATTACTGGCTGAACTAGGCTTAGTGAAAGCATTCAAGGAGAGCTACTGCTGTGGCTACAAGCACGGCTTTGGGTGGGTTCCCGGTAACGGCTCTCAACGTGAAGCTGGCAGCAAGTTATCGTGGAGAGAGAAAAAAGAATTTTAATGAGAGGAAAGGAGGAGAGGTCGGCCGGTGGAAACATGACTCTGGCCTGCTACTCCACACTGGGGAAAATGAAAGGGGAGTAAAGGGAAAGAGCGAATGAAGCTTGATGACGGCATAATACAATGAGTTTTATGGGGTGATGTCCACACATGCACACTGGCTGCCATTCGTATCGCGGTGATTAGACGCACGTGAAAAATCATGTCTTGAACACAAATTTATCGTGGCCTAAACGAAGTGCCGCTGAGATGGCCTCCGTTGAGTTAATCAACTATGATCCACCAGTCATTATGAAGAGCAGCAAGAGTAACCGACAGAGTTCAATCTTGAGCTAATTGGTTGTGGGTACAGTCATGGACAGAGGTTTAGAGGATGAGATTTCGCTGAAAACCGAATACTATTTCTTCCAGATCAGAAAAAGGGGGTAAATGAAGACCATGGAAGCTTGAGCCCAGATGGGTACTCTGTGCGCTGGAACAAATGCCAATTGACTTACTTTCGAGGCAATGCCAGAAGAAAATCTTTTCCACGAATTCGTATCCTGTGCATTTTTGTCCATGAAAGTACGAGATGCGGGCGAAAAAACAAAGATGTGAGAGGGGGACATACGCAGCGCGGTGTCCGTATTGGATCCTGTATACCACCGATTTGTAGTGCTTTATTTTTCAACGCAGTGCAACAGGCACTAGCGTTGTGTTTGTCTTTACTCCGCGTCTTAGCCGTTTCGCACAACGCCACGTCATCGGCAAGGACACCGACGTGGGTAAGAAACTCAAATCAGGCTGAAAAGGTGATGCTCGGCGAAGATTACTCACCGCTGGTGATCATGGCAAGAAGGTACCCGTGCTTTTCATGCAGTGCCGCCTGGTACAACACCACAGCACGCTTGCTGGACGTACGGAAGCTGAAGGCCAGATCTCCTCGGCGCCAGCCAGTCTGTACTTCCAGATACGACGGCGCCGTCTTGAACGTGATCACGTACTGCTGCGTGTCTGCCGAAGGAAAACAGCAGAAAAAGACTTACAGCTTTCTGTAAAGAACAGAGTCAGTGAAGTTGAATTTTGGTTAATTCAAGATTTCACGGACGCCATAAAGCGACATAATTGTAAGCTAGCAAAGGAGCAGCTATTCTTGGTTTCTTGGTCTGGTTTCTCTCAAAGGCATATTCACAGAGCAAGAGGAGAACGGACGTCTGTAAATTCAGGCAAAACGACAAAAAAGTTAGGGATTAAAGGAACTGTGATGCCCTGACAGCGCTCAGTAAGCTGTGCCAGTACTACAGCAAATACAGTTCAAGGTCACAATGGCATCTTCGTTTTAGAGCATCAGCTCTTTGAACTACATATTTCTTCTCGTGGTCGCATCAAATGACATTACTGCATGGCCAATAAGATGGTAACTAGCCCACCAACATCCCCTCCTAAGTCAGATGGGCCATAGATCATGTGACCCATTGGACGTGCGACTAAATTATTGAACACGATTTCTTGTCACGTTCTTTCTTCAACCTCCCACTTACACGGACAGCTAATCCTGAGTCTCGCTTTTCATCGTCACATTACGTGAGAGCCCCTTCAGCATCAGCAAACACGACATCCGACTCCACACCTTTCAATCCACACGCTCCGACAAACTGCGCATGTGCGAGAAGACGGAAGGTCACCGCAGACAAATGACGCATGCGCGAAAAGACAAAAAAAATTGCGCTTCACGCAAGAACGAACGCATTCGCTTTCTCTTTTACAGCTGTGACCGCATCTTCTACGGCGGCCGGCTGCGGAGCACGAGGACACGTAATGAGACACCGGCCTTCTCCTCGCCGTTTCGCTAGCGCTATGGGAGCGTCTTTTGCGGCCATAAAGTGCTTGTCTGCTCTGCGACGTGTGTGAACGTTGAAGATCCCCAGGAGGTCGAAATTATTTCATAATCCCTCATTATAGTGCCTATTTGTATCTTCCTTTCATCGCGGCAGGATTAGACTTCACGTGCGATTTAGCGTTTTACAAGGTTAGTCAAAAAGTCGCTGATTGGTCGACAGGGCGATGACGTCACAAGACTGTCTGACCGCGGCGAGAGAGCGATGACGTCGAGCGTCCGGATAATTTGGTCACTCCCTCTGTCATCAAGAACCCAACCTCCGGTATATTACACGAATCATAAGACCGCTCTTGTAATCTCTAAATAAAAAACGATGGATCAACAATGTCTTAGTAAAGACTTCCTCTTACGGCATACCTTACACCCACGTCTCAGTGTCACCTTTCAAATTCTCCAGCTGCAACCAACCTCTCAAAAGCACATCGCGTTCGCTCTTTTAAACGTCATCCCTCGAAGCCCTACATCAGCGAACAACTGCTGCTATCATTCGCAGCACACAAAAGGTGATCGTCCTCTGCAATCTTCCTTAAGTTGTCCACATGCCCAGCTTTCCTGGACAATCAGCGACTAGCGCCATCTGCGGCTGCCAGTAGTGAACACCGAATAACTCAATGGGAATATTTTAAGCTTGCAATTTTGAGAAATCTAACCAGTCACGAGGAATCCTCCGCGAACATGGTGGTTTTCGTGGCCGTGTCTTCCTCCTCGCTGCAAGATTTGACCTATCAAATGGTTTTTGCGGTCAAACCATCTACCAAAACTAATGGCATCCTGCGAACATCGAGCATCGAACATTCGAAATTCCCTCGGTGATTTTTAGCGTTCAGCGCCATGCGGCCCGTAGTGGCAACCGGGCAAACTAGAAGACTTTGTACAGATTTCCTCGGCTCGAGTACATTTTTGGCCGTACTTAAGCACGAATTCGAATGTTACTAATCAAAGCTTTCCTGTCTCCTGTGTTCTCTTGTCCGGATGGTGCAAAGGTCGACGGCGACCAAGACGCCGAAGCAAAAGCCTTATTCTCACTGGTGTCGGTGCACTCCAGCGGTCCCAGGGTCAGACGAGCCTCTGCGTCGTGCGCGAGCGCCTTGGGCTGCAGCATGTATACCCGCACGATGCCCAGGTCCTCGGGCCGGTCGTAGAAGCCTTCGTCCAGCCGCCACCGGCCGTCAGCCACGTCGCAGTTGCAAAGTCGCGATGCGTTCGAGCAGCTCCTGGTCTCGGCGCACTGGCACCAGGCGGGGCGGCCGCTGCCGATGCTCGACACGTAGTGGCGGTTCGCCGACGACTCCATCCACGTGTAGCTTTCTAACCTGGACACGTGGCCAGCGGCAATGCGGAGAAGGTCGGATTAAAAGAGTCAACATAGGCATCGCTGATAGGCCATTTAGAAAACCGAAAAAGAGAGGGGCGAGAGGAAGAGAAAAGTGTAAAGCACTTCATTGATGTGGACCCAAATAACGTTGAGCATAAATTAACGAATTTCAGGCTTAAGTGATTTGGAAGGGACAGGGAAGCATTCGCGCAAAAAAAAAATGAGGCCGATAAAAAACTTACAAGCCTGCAGCTCCCGGTTTCAAACTTAAGAGATACGTAAGTTGAAAATTCAAAATGAGATTTATGACGATGATGATAAAGCGATGTAGAGGAAATCGTATTTAGAATAGTAGATATCGCATAGCGCGGTAGCATTAACTGATGTTCGTATTAATGCTTAGGGTACGAGTGGACAGCGCTAGGCGGATATTTTCTTAGCTCTCAAAACTAGCATGTATAGAATTCACACTGTCGACACTAAAAATATGGAAGAGTGGAAACAGAACTCCTAGTATTATCAATCGTGTGGATCGATCGTATAGCGGAAGGTATTGAAATATATCCTATAAATATCTTATATCCATGAGAACTGGTTAGGCCTTGCGTTACAGCGCATTACTGTTATATTCACGTGACCGAAGTTACTTGAACAGGACCTTGAAAGTCGTAACAGTCGAAACAGACATGGTATTTATGTGCGGCGAAATAATGTGGCGAGATAATGCAAACACACTTGCAGTATAGGCTGACCTTTGTGGCGCTAGTACGCGTTGTTTCGAATAAGATAATTTCCTTAATCATTCGTTTCTATTGCTCTTACAACAGTTTTTACTGCCTAACTCGGGTTTCGACACCGTTTACGGGTGAGAAAGAATTAAGGTCGGGGAAATTCTCCTCGATTTCAGATAGAAAATTCTGACCTCTACTTTGGGAACTGCACAGTCATTAATTGCTCTGTTTCAGGAGTGCTTAAGCGGTTCTAATCTACACATGACCAAAGGTAGCGTCGATGCTTCTAGCAGGGCAACATCTGCCTCGTAAAGCTTACCCCAGAGGAGCCTTGAAGCACTCGTAACTGATGTGCTGGGTACATTGCTTCGACGCGTGAATCAGCGACTGGAGCATGTCGGGTGTAAACTCCCTGTAGGTAACGTCCATGTAGAAGCCTTCGAGGCCATATTTTCTCACCACCTGCAATGAGATCACGCGGTTTAGAAGACGAAAATTCAATCTCAAAGGAAGGACGTGCCTTTGAGTGATGGTGAAAAGGGGCTTAGAAATAATAAGAAAGCTCGTCGATCTCTTTCTAATGCTAATACTAGCAACTACATCCGTCCAATGTACTGCAAAAATTGCAGAAAGCGGCATAATAAACGCAAGCATGCCACCAACAGCCTTTTTTCTACGCCGACTGCCTTCCTTTGCATACTTCTGGTGTACCCGAAGACTGTCTAAGGTGTTCTCAACACATGTGTTGATCGCAAGTCTTTGTGGAAGACTGGAGTCCGCTAACAAATTTGCTTACGGCATGATTTGGCTTGAGTTGTTCAGTTTCAGCTTCTATGGTTCATTACAGTTTCATGCTAGCACGATGAAAGCATATCAAGCAGATTCGACGCCACGCCCGCACTTAGCACGCTCCGCCGCTCATTGTAGTGTTAGGCTAGTAGTCATGTTGCCATGGGTGACAACACCGACGCGGCGTTGACAAGGTCTGCGTTGCTCCGAAAGGATAAAGACAAGGAAAGGTACAAGAGAGATTTCTAGCTGGGAAAGATATAAAACATCACACTTCATTTCTTCGCAACTATCCTGTACTTACGGTAGATTAAGGGCAACATCGCTAGTAGGCTGCCATGTAGTCAAGGCGCCTCTCGTGAGCAACCAAGCGGTGATTCATAGTTTTTTTATTCCCGAAAAACGTACCGAAATCGACAACATTGTTTCGTGATTTTTGGCGAAAATGGCTGTTGGCAGATTTGAAACACGACCTAAAGGCGCAAAACACATTTTGTTGAAACCTACTGTCCCCTAGTGTTAAATGGCAACTGCATGACTTTTTGAGAATTTTGCCATATTCAAGGATTCAAATGCATATAAGCTGTGGGTAGAGCAAGCCAAGTGTTTTTGCGCTAGCATTTAAAATGTTGACCTAATCGACAACTCAATTTTGCCCTTCTCCTGAAAGCACCGAAGAAGTGCGAGGAAGTTTAGAGTGGCGCACGGAAGGTATTTCAAATCACTGCTTCCGTCAGCCACACTCTGCCGTGCCTCTTTGGATGCTGCCAAATGACACTCGGCGGGCTTTTTCTTCAGTGGCGTTGGCTTTTTCCTTCAAAGCAGGCGCTTATACGTTGCATATGCACCGATACCTTCGATGACGTCATCTCGCATCAATGCGGCCCCCACTTGGTGTTGTGTGCTGCGGAGAAGCTTGCAGGCCGACGCGATTTTAATCGGCGATTACGTCACCATTACAATGGTTATCCCAAAGGGGACTTCGCATGCTTTATCTGCAAGTTTCACACATTCGCCCTATTAAGCTAGCCGATTTATAAATCGTATGCAGTTGCTCTTTAAAAACTGTAACCGATGCAATTGCCGACCGAAACTCGTCTTCGGCAGTAGGAGCAACCAAACACCTGGCCGGACGAGTGTGACTCGTCACTGGCGATATTGGTACAATCTCGCATGACGAGTACAGCTCGTGTTTGGTGATTAAAGCGTTAAAGAGCGAGAATGCCTGCCACTTATGCGGGAAGCACACGCTTACCATCTCCCGCTGCATGTTGTGGTTGACTTTGGTAGCGATGGATCCGTCGGGGCGCTGCATGTCGCACTCGACGTGCGCCGGCGGCAGCGGGCCGTTTCGGTCGATGTCGATCTTGTACGTTCCGGACTTACGGTAGCCCACCAGGAAGAGCTCCTGGCAGGTTCGCTTGTATGTTGCTGCATGGGTGGCCAGGGTCCACATACAGCGGAGAAAAACACAGGAACCGTTAGTTTATGGTGCACATCTTGGTATGCTCAGAAAACCTGAGATTTTGAACCATACTCACAAGTAAAGGCGTCGGCATCACGTTCACGTGTGCTCGTTTAAAGTAATATGTAACACTCTTTTTATTTCTTCGCTTGTGGTTTTCTTCGTTTTTGGTGATATTTGTGCGTCACGCCTTGCAAATTGTTTCGTAATGAAAAGAAATAAACTATCAGGCTATTGTGTGAACTGATGGAGAGTGGCGATATAAGCTAGTTGGTTCATTGGGAATAAGCAAAGCAGGGCAAAGAACATGGAGAGGCCGGCACGTGTGTTGTCACTCTTTTCTGTCGTCCGTGTTCCTTGCACTGTTTTGCCTATTGCTAATATGTGCTGTACCTTGACTACCATGCTGCATGAAAGGTAACCAGGTGCTCCTTTATGAAGCAGGTACCTCTTCACGTGGCACATCTGTGAGTAACTCCTCCAGAATTAGTACTCGTATGAGTCATTATTCCTGCCGAAAAACACAACAAAGCGTTTTTTCGTCGCAATAGATTTTCCTGTAGTATTATGGGACCTCACGACAGATATTACGTCAAGCGCGAAAAAGTTTTCAGGTCACAAGCTACTCGCTGAATAGCTGACGTTTGGTGCTACTGATCTACTTTGCGGGAACGGAATAGGTTGAGGTATTCTCAGTATTGAAGCTTTTTCCTGCCGTTTTCTACGCCGCAAATGCACAAAACCAAAATGGAGGCGGTCATATACAGTCCCTTGGTTTACACAAAGTCGAGCTTATAGTTTCACGAAATGAGCCCTTCTTATGACGTCATCGTCCCGGCCAAGCACCGTTAGTATATGCCGTGTGCGAGGCTGTCTTAGGACGTACAGGACTTCATGCTGTGGTGAAGTAAGTTGGCTTTGCATTCTTTTTATGTTTATTTATTTGTACTTAAAACGTCCCCAGTACCCAAAGTTTACTGTGGTGTACACTACAGCCACCTGGGCAAGATGACAATAGGCTTCGCTCCCACCCCTTTAAGACTGCATATGAAATGTAATATTCAGGCCCAAGGACAAAACGTGCCTTTTTCTTAATTCCAAGCACTCCCATCTTCCTCCTAACTGAGTATCGTCTCACTGCCCTACGTGCCGTCGTTCGCAAAGGAAAGCCTCCGGAATGTAGACCGGAAGGGAGGCACTCACAGAAGTGGCACGTCTTGCCCGTGTATCCGGTGCCGTTGCAGTTGCACTTGAAGCGGTTGCCGTCCAGGTAGCACTGTCCGCCGTGCTCGCAGGCGTTGGGGTTGTTGCAGGGGTTGATGAGCTGGCAGTTATCCAGCGAGACCTCGCCGTGCGCGTACTCCGTGCCGACCACCTTGCGAGGGTCCACCCACTCCTTCTCCACGTAGATGTCCCGGATGCAGCCGACGAAGCCTGCGAAAAGAGTCATCATTAAACGACGTCTTTCATTATAGTTCGCTTTGCATTTATAAATACCGAGAGAAAATGGCTGAGTTCCGGGGCCTACCTGGTTTGGCTACCAAGAGTAGCCAGCTTGTTACCATAGATCAGATTGAGATTCCTTGCGTTCTGTGGCGTTCGTATACTAAACCTAACCAGGCACCGGTACAAAAGGGGTCAAATATTTTATTTATATATTTATTTATTTATCCACAGCGCCAAGCGGTATTACTGTGGGGAAGGGTATAGATAAAAGAAAGCATGATATAAGCAGTGCCAGCGATGAAAAGAAATTTAGAGGACGCTTAAGCTTCGCGTGAGACGCGACAGCGTGTTGCACCGTTGCCAAGGAGTGCACGCAACGCCATCGCCCGTTCGGCGCGACGCGTGGCCCGTTGGACAAATTAAGGAAAGGACGCCTGTCTCACATATCTCGGTGGACACCCGAACCAGGCCGTAATGGAAGGAAAATGAAATGAAAATTGGTTTTAAGGAAAGGAAATGACGCCTGTCTCACAATTCTCCTCGGTCGCGTTAACAAGCCTAAGTCTCACAGCACCACGAAACTTAAATGTTCATTATAACATAAAAAAGAAAACATTATCGGACGTAATACAAGCAGTGTCTGAAGGCAATTTTTCCATTTTTACGGCGTTCTGTTGAGAATTTCGCGCTGAAGTGAACCTAAGAGTCGTAAGTTTTTCGAAGGGGAGAATTTTTTACTGGGACAAAAGCCACATGAACTACAAGAAATTTGTAAAACTGACGAATGACCGGTACATGTTGGATTAAAACGTTTTGTAAGCAATTACAACTATGCAAATACAAAACTCTCAAATCTGTTAATAATAGAGCTGACAGTGAATATTTTTATTGACATCGTACTTCCTGCTCGTAATTAAAATGCTGACAATGATGTGTTAGTGATAACTGTCACAGAGATATCATTATATATCCAAATATAAAAGTCCCAATGCAAAATATAGCCGACTGCCGTTTCGAATACAGGGATGGTGGGACTGACTGCACTCACAACGAGCTACATTAACTTTCAAATAATCAACCTTTGCTCATTTGTCTACGTTGTGCATTTGCTGGGTGTGATAATCAAACAGCGGGCCATACTCTCAAATTTGTTCAGGATACACGTTTTCAACGTATTGCTATAAACTTCATGCCCCATGTTATCCTCGCTCCAGCCGCGCTCTTTAGATCACGAAATGTCGCGTACTGGCTGACTCAAGCCAGCACAACTAACTATTGCACACCACAGTGGTTGCCGCATCAGCCTAATTAATCACCGGTAACGTTAAGAGTGCGCTCTTCACAAAACAGCATTAGACTTTTCTTGTTAATAAATTGTTAATAATTTTGGCCATTTTGAATGTTGAAAGCGATTTCTCTCGCGAATGTCATCGCAAGCTGCGTTAAAACTTACGACTTACAGAAATTTAAAATGAAGGGCCGTATATGAGGAAAAATAGTGACTACAAGTGCGCCTTACCCATGACGTGCTGCTTGGGAAATCCTCCAATCACAAGCGGCCCGACTAGCTCCACGGGTCGTGGGTAGTTGTCCTTGAGCTTGCGGTTGAAGTCTATTGTCAGCTCTACAACTCTGCAGGAAAGAAAGTACCGCGAGGTTTGAGGTGCAAACTTGGTTTCAGCTCGCAATACACGCAAAAGAAGCAGACCACATAACATGAAAAGGAATGAACCGAAGTATATGAATACACCGGTAGAAAAAACGTGCGCATTTTGTGGTTTGTACAAAACCAAAATAAGTTTGCTTCTATTTGCTGCTTTCCAGTGCTCCCTTTCTCCACTCCACACCTGCTCAGCGACGCTTACTTACCATCGCTTTCCTTTTATTATGGATGCTCATTTCTTGTCTGGACAGATCGAGTCTGACCCTGGCCGTTCCTCCCCTAAAAGATGGGTCCCAGTTAACACATCGTTCGATCGAACGGTGGTATAACAGGAGCCCAGGTTTGCGGTCTTTACAAGCACCACACAGAATTCCGAGATAGGTAGCCCGGGCCTCAACCCCGCGTCCCGTTTCCTCCGTATGGCGAAGGTCACATGCAACTCCCAAGATCGATGTACTTAGGTTAGGTTAGGTTGGGTTGGTTTAGGTTAGGTTAGGTAGGGTTGGGCTAGGTCAGGTTGGGTAGGGTTAGGTTAGGTTAGGTTGGGTTGGTTTAGGTTAGGTTAGGTAGGGTTGGGCTAGGTCAGGTTGGGTAGGGTTAGGTTAGGTTAGGTTAGGTTGGGTTGGGTTAGGTTAGGTTGGGTAAGGTTAGGTTAGGTTGGGTTAGGTTAGGTTAGGTAGGACTTCGTTTGAGCAGCTGTACTTTCCTGCGCGCGCACGTCTGCGTGCGTGTTGCATCAGGAAGCTCCATGAAGAGTGTCCAGATCGCGTGGATTCTGTCCCTCTCAAGAACATACTTTGTTTTTGTCCCAAGACGAATAACGAAGCGCGTTGTACACATGTACGCAGTATAGTAAATAGCAGACACCAACACCTGCCTCTCAAATGGTTAAGTGTTAAATACCTGTATTCGATGTGCCATACTACTCAAACGTGCTTGCGAGAAAGGAATCACGAAGTATTGTGCGAGTGGAAAAAAAAGGAAACAATCAAGCTTATTTTCGTTGTCACCGATCATTATAACCAGGACTGTTCTCCCTGCACTCCAAGTTAGCCTTCATTTTCAATGACGTTTCTCAGATCTTGCGGCGAAATGACACTCGAAACCCGGGGCTAGCTGGCTTCAAGCCATCGTTAGGCAACAGCGCGAAAGACGAAAACGAAAGGGAAAGCTATACAGGATCAGTGCTCATCCTGTGCATGTCTACCTTTCCTCCGTGGCTTTCGCGCTGTTGTCTAACAGGGTATCGCCCACTCTCCTGTTTAGCTACAGTGTTGACCTTCAAGTCATCGTCAGCGCAACTTATCAGCACATTGTACCCGCGAAAGGGGATGATTTCTCCGATCTTATTGATTAAACAGTCAGTGTTATCAAAAGTAAATTGATAGCAGAGGGCAAACGTCGTCAGTATTTGAACATATTCGCGAACACCTGAGCTGCATTCAAAAGAAGGTGAAGGAAGGAAGCTGCATCACTTGACAGCACTACAGGATCACGATATGCAAGAATCATCCCGTCTCCTAGCATTCCCTCATGCGCAACAATTCTGGACAAAAGCATTTTTGACCGGGAAAGAGTTTATGAACGCAATTTTTCGTATATTTTAACACTTAACTATAACAATCAATATATTCGCAGATATCCCGTCGACAGGCTTGCACTTTTTTGCTATTAGCGTTTTTGATATCGTCAAAAGTGTTCCCTATTGGTTATGTATGGCAGCCTTAACTGCTCGATGTAAGCTAGAGAAAAAGTTGAAAAGAACAATTTTCCTACACACAGGAATATTGGACTATTCCCTTCAATATTTTCATAACACTACTTTACACGTTTCCATTATTCAAAATTGTTATCCAAGAATGTTGGACGTGGAAGGAAAAAATATGTGGAAATAAAAAGAGATGTGCAGAATTCTTTTCATCGTACCTGACATGCCTACGGCACTGGTCAGCGTAAAGAAAGAAAGAAGGTGATATCAGAGTCCTTCAATAGTTTTGCGATATCTAAAAAAGGTAGTGAAAGAAGCCAAGCAGATTTTTTCAGCGCCATCGCGTGACTATACTGACCTCTGTGAGACAGAGATATACGCGAAGATAAGAAGCACACGGCGCTATTTCAGACGCACGGCAGGCTTGCATGTTTTTGCCATGGAGCTGAGGTTGCGCAGAGATGAGTGGACGGGAATGCCCCAGAGTCGCCCCCTCTCCCCTCCCCTCCTTCATTACTCTTCCGAACAATGCAACATATCCATTCTTCCTTCCCAGCGGACACAGCTAGAGGGCAGATACGCCAACCTTCCGAGCAAGTCGCTGTATTGTGTATCCATTTATAAATGTAGAAGTAGTACAGCCTGAAAACTGCCGTAGGGAGAACGGTCAAACGTCAAAAACTGAACCGCGCAAGCACTCATAGGCTGTCTATGGCATTCCTATATAGTAGTGCGCGCTGTCAGATATAAGCATGCATATTTTTCCAGCCTGAGTTTCGGTAGTGCTACTGATTATACAACAAGTGTTCTCATATTACTAGCCTGGAGTGTAAGTTCCGTATAAAAACTTTAGGAGTCCGCTTATCTCTTAGCCTATTGAAGTTGCTAGTATTCAACAGGTCAGCGAAGACGAACAGCCGAAGCAGCTGAATGGAAGCTGAATTTACGTATTAGCGAACGCGTTCAGCGGGGACAAGCGGGTCTTACTCGTTCTCGAAGACCACCCCCACTTGGTGCCAGTGGCCGTCGGTGAGCTGCTTCCCTTTGCTGAGGAACCAGTAGTGGGACGGGTTGGTCTCGTCCGGTACTATGGTGAAGATGGCGGTGCCCTTCTTCAGACGTATCTGCAGATTAGGACATGGCGAGACAAGATTTAAAAGAGGCAAGATGAAGATTCCGATCATACAGCTCTGCCTTCCGGTCTACTATGAAGAAACTGGACTGGGAAAGACTTCAAATTAGAGAGGGATAACCCATCAGATTGGCGGCGTAAAAACATACACTTAAGTATGTCCGTATAATTTCATTCGCAGTGTTCATCGGTTTTCAGTGTTTTTGCTTTTGCGTTGACCAACTGCACCAGCTATGCTGGCTGACACCAAGAAAACCCGTGTCTCTTCCGTCTGCACGTCTGCATGCAGGCTACACGCTGAAAGGCGTGAGCTCCTAACTGTTCTGTCTGAGCAATAATTCAATGCGTCACAATGTGAGGGAAGCACTTTGGGGTCCCTTTCATGCCAAATGTATGGTATAAACCACTGACTTCATGAAGGCGCTCTTGTAATGCTGAGATCTCTTCTCCAACTTCCCCACGCGAGACCTATACGTATTAAGGCCTTTCATGGCTCATTGTCAAGGTCGTCTGCCGTTAGCAGAAACTGTCACAGCTCTCAGGCCTCCTGATTGGTCTCCTCTGTGTCGGGACGTCACTGTCGTACCCCCGCACACTCACTGAATAAAACAAAAACGTGTGACGAGGCTGGGAATCGAACCAGGGCCTTTGGCGTTTGAGCCACCACGACGGCTTCACATAAGAAACATGACAAGAATTCACATAACAGTGTACGAGTTGTGTGCCTCCGTGGTGCTTCCGACGCAACAAATCGCCATTGGCAATGGTGTCACGCTTCCGCCGTTTCACACTTTAGTCTCAAAAAAAGTGTATTCCGTAATTTTTTTCTCCAAACACTAAATGATTCCAGCGTCCATCAGCAACCACAAGAACATTCCCCACACTCCTGGAGCAATCATGAATGTTTCCAAGGTCTCCAAATGAAAGCTGGACGGTATGCCATGCCCAGCCTTCCCAGACGTCACCAGCTATAACCATCTATCGGCCGCTTATAGCGAACACTGCTGAACTCAAAAGGAACATTTTGATTTTTAACTGAGAGAAAACTAAAGAAAAAGTTGAGACGGCGCACGATGATGATGGCGATGAAACTGGTAGCCTACTCTTACTACACTCTGAATAATTTCACACAAAATTCTTCCTACTCTCACAGGGACTAGTTATAACTTCCATATAAAAAAATGTGCCGGCCCAAACAAAGACGTGCTAAAGTGCTGAGCTGCACAGATAGCACTGTTCTAGGGAGCATGTCCTAGTTCCTTTCTTCTGGCGCAAGAATAGAAACACTACCGGCGGTATGGAGCTAACATATAACTGCTGCGACAAATGGCCTCCTCCATCATTTTATTTCAAGCAGCACATTTTTATCGTTTCTCTACATAATTATCGACCACTTTACTATGCAGGGCGCAGTGGTGCCGACGAAAAAAAAAGCGGCGAGAGGGACACCGTTTTTTTTAAGTCTTAGACCGGAAGATGTCATTATGGCTGCTTTCATTGCCGAATCTGAGAGAGCAGAGAAAGGCCAAGTTAACTGCTCGCGCGAAATACCAAACGATTACGATGACCATAGCAGATGAACAGGGCAACGAATCGTTCTGAACGACTGAAAGAGCAAACAAATGTTGGCGTACGCCGTTCCATACGACCGCGCTTTCTTTATAGGGCCGCAGTTCAGCAGGTCTTGCTTCCAACATTCAAAATTCCCACGTTAAGTTTCGATGTTCAGCGCCATGCAGCCCGTGGTGGGAACCGCGCAAACTAGAAGAGTCTGTCCTGACTTCCTGTGCTAGCTCCCGCAACCACAAGCCAGACTCGCTAGTTCAAGCCAGGCAATGTCCACTCGCCTCCCAGAAGCCCTGTCCCTTGTCGGAACGCAGGAGGCTCGAGGCGATGACCGTCTCGTTCTGGTTGGTCTTGAAGTCCACGGAGATGTCGAGGCGCGTCTTGCTGGGCAAATTGAGCGTCAACCGCGACTCGGCGAACGGGAACGTGAGCGGGATGGTGTCCACCAGCGCGCAGCCGTACTCGACGGGGAAGATGCCGTTGTGCCTCGCCTTGGGCTCGTTCTTGCGCAGGGACTGCAGGCAGTTGTCCCGGTTGAAGTACACCTCGCGGAAGCATCCCACGAACTTCAGGTCCGTCACCAGCTCTGCGGTGGAGAAGAAACATGCCCGACATTTCTGAACAAAAGCATTCTTGAAACCCGCGCTGGCTCAGTGGTTAGGGCGCTCGAATACTGATCCGGAGTTCCCGGGTTCGAACCCGACCGCGGTGGCTGCGTTTTTATGGAGGAAAAACGCTAAGGCGCCCGTGTGCTGTACGATGTCAGTGAACGTTAAAGATCCCCAGGTGGTCGAAATTATTCCGGAGCCCTCCACTACGGCACCTTTCACTTCCTTTCTTCTTTCACTCCCTCCTTTACCCTACCCTTACGGCGCGGTTCAGGTGTCCAACGATATATGAGACAGATACTGCGCCATTTCCTTTCCCCCAAAACCAATTATATATATAAAGGGAAAAAGTTTATGAGCACGGTTTATTTTTTTTCATATATTGTAAGATTTCACTATAACAATCAATATATCCGCAGGTCCCCACTCTGCGGGCTTTAATTTTTTTGCTAATAAAGTTTTTTCTACCGTCAAAAGCGTTGCCCATTGGTTCTCTATGGCAGCCTTAACTGCTCGACGAGAGCGATGGAAACACTATTATACAAACATTTTCCTACATCGGAAGGATTGAACATTACGTTCATTGTTTCTATGCCAGTACCTTACAAATTTCCAATGTTCAAAATTTTTGCTCAAGAATGTTTGACATATGGGAAAGGAATATACGTTATAACTAAAAGAACAGAGAGGCACCTAATTACCTTGTGTGTTTGCAATGCGATAGCATTAGAACCAGTTCATGCCTTTACTAGAAATGACGTCACTTCCGGTTTGATGACGTTGCTTCGCTCAAGCCAATGCGAATTATCCGCTCCGGTGATGTAACTTCCCTTGAACCAACGGGCAATTTTGTGACCGACGACCCATTTTCTTCCTGAAGAGGCTTTTAATGCAGTAGCATTAGAAATAACACCGCAGCGGCCGCTTCGGCAGTGGCCTTCTAACATTGGCCTTTTGGCTGCGGCAAAGTGCACAAACTCGTTCTTCCAGCTGACCGCAAACACTGTCCTTAGATGATGGTTCCGGCGACCGCTAGCTCTGAAGACGTGCTCTGCACTGTTTAACTTCTTGAGGGTGCCGTGCATGAATAACAGGCTATGGCACAGACGCATGCTCCTCGCCTGCAATACTTGGTATTTAACCTTGTCTTCCTCTCTTTCCCGCTATCCTGTCCAATCCCGGGTACTCAAGTGGAATCTTCCTCTGGTAATCGTCGCCACTCTTCGTTTCTATGCTGGTTTCTTCCTTTCAATTTAACTTCATGTTCATCAAATTCAATCTTCCCCATCATTTACGCTGCGACATGCAAACGGAAGTAAAAAGTTTTGGTACAAAGAAAAAACGAAACTGACTGCTCACTCACGGCCCTGAGTTAAAGTATAATGCAGTTCATGCGGCGTGTTCCTATGTTGGAAAAATCGCACTGCATAACATCCCCATCTGCATCAAGTCAAAAAGCTCAAGAACAGCACCCGAGGGCAGTTTAGATTTCTAATAACGCAAACTAACAGCTTATACCGACACTTCTACGCTAAAATTTTCTGCTTGTTTTTCACAAAATTATAAAACGCCCTAAGCTTCGATCTGCATATAGGGGCTTTAAGCGTGATCAGGTGCGTAGTGTTACGTGCCTTGCGCCTCGTGGGGCACCCCGCCGATGTAAATGTCCGGGTCGAGGTGCAGGTAGTAGTTCTCGTCGCTGATGCGCAACGAGTGCACTGTCGTGTCCATGTACAGAGTAACCTGGGTCCCGTCGTGGATCATGGTGAAGTTGTGCCACCTGCGAAAGCAGAAGGGCCGTGGTGCAACCAACAGTCCTCACTTGCGCCCGTAACGTCCCAGTAACTATTTGAGTCAAAGATAATGCGTTGTGAATGCGAGACCACTTATGCAAATGTGCGAATTTTTATTCATACACAGTTTCCCCTTCCCATTCCAAGGTTCACAGACCACACAGTCTATAGCGTTGAACTTGATTTCACTTATGTGACTTTTACGATTACGAATTCTGCGATTGCAGCACACTTGACAAGTGGTCAATGCTGATGACAGAAGCGCTCAAACGTAGGGCAGTCATCAGTAGTAAGATTATAGTACGGTATAATATGGTGTGGTATACGCTGTAGACAAGAATGATCCTACATGGGAGTAAAAAAGAGAGTTATCTGTCCTCTACCACACTCCCTTTTATGAAAGGAAGTGCGCTAGAAGACAACTTACTCCCTTTTTTACTCCTTTCTGTTTAGAGTGTAGTTGGGTACGATGCACGTCGATGTGTCAACGGAACGGATAACGGAACCCAGCCACGTGGTTTGCGAAGAAATTAACAGCGCTCAAAAATTGGAGGCACTCCGACGATGACAAATCCTCCATAGCCAAGGTTTTTTTAAAAACCACTGTGTAGTGATGTGATACACAACAGCAATTTGCAGTGAATTCCAGATCCGATCTCTTTATCAAACTTTATAACATACCCAGAGCTTTCACGAAATCACCTGCTGATGCAGAATACCTGTCATTCTTTATTAACCTCTTTTGTGCAGTCAAGATAGAGTGATCCACCTGAACAAGCAAGACGTTCAATTTCATACATTGAGGGAAACATGTTCTGCTATTATCAACCAGAACTGAAGGTCTAGTGGAGGCTTGTTGCGATTTCCGGTTTACTCAACTCAGGCTTAGTTAAGGCTTGTTACAACAGATACCGGCACGACCACGAGGCGATGTTTGGTCGTTTTGAAGCCCGCAGTTGATAAACTAGTGTTTCTTCAACCTTTCTATCAGTCACAATTTCTTCTCGCCTATCCGACTGATGGCGCTAAAAGGCGCTATTCCAGGTTATATGACCAAGCTGTAGACGCCTTAAGGACTAAAAGTTACAGACAGATATACAAGCCAGCCGTAGTATTTTTCTACGAGTGACGTAGGTGGAAAGCTATTAGCGTCTTTCCGTTTCATTCAAAGGAGTCATCTTTCTGTACACAATTGTTGTCTGAGGTTATTGCACGAACAACATTAACTATAGATTCCCGAATATCTCCGAGTATTGATACCAGTATTTGCTTTGAAACAGAATTCGTGCGAGATACACAAGTGCCAAAGACCAGGAAATCTCGTGGTTTTTCCTCACTTACATTTCATCATGGAGATTCGAGCCCATTGTGACGTTGAGCAGCCCTCGGCCGAAGTCTATGCTGAAGAAGAGGGCACCGCCCTTTATGCTGGCAGCAACAGCGTTTTTAGGTTCGTGTTCACCCGTGGCTAAGAAGAGGACGGCTTCTGGAACGTACACCTGTCAAAGCAAAGAAGAAGGTCCGCGTAAAACACAACTCTACGAGGACGAAGCAAAATCTGGCCCTAAGCCACATAAGGAAAAAAGTTGTTGTCAACTGTCAACAGCAAGTCAGCAAATGGTCACGCACTTAAACGTGCAAAAATAAAGTTCCCAAATTACAGGTTCGATAAAATTTCAGCACTTTTTCGCTCACTCAAAGGAGCACCCAGCATGCCAGCAGAGCAAAACAATCTTAACTCACCCTGAACATCATGCTTATCCTGTTGTGGTCAGAGTGGACGCGGTCTTTCCAGTCGTATATGCGGTACGTGATGTACGAGTTTCCTCTCAACGTCACTGTCGTCAGGTCTAGAAGGCATCGAGAATTGAAAAATGAGCATCCTAGGTTTCGTGGCCCTCGTCACCATAATCACTATCAATGGCAGCGCAAACACATATATTGACGCCAGCGCTCATGCAGACGAACGCGCCAATCAAGAAAAGAAAAGTGTTGTAGAAGCGCTCGTCCCGGTCTACACCGCTGCTGACTCGGCCGGTTAACACCAACGTGACTCTCGGCCGCTTAACACCAACGTGACAATATTAAGTTTCTCCAACAGCTTCTGCTTCCCGCTTTACACATTTCTGGTCCCGGAAGGGTCTTATTGCATACACCCCTGTAAAGCTATTCCTCTAATGGTCCTGTACATGCTACGCCACTAAAACGCCGTTACACTCAGCCGGAGCACATATGGCGCCCTTCGACAGGCCTCATGCAGCATACGCACGTCTCAAATGAAACGAGTGAAAAGATTTTAGGAACAGTAACAGTATATCTAGCTACTCCCCCTAACGGCGCCTGAAAAACCTAGCCTTTGTTTGTCGTACAAGTAGAGAGGCTACTCGCGTTGATGCTCGTGTTAAACACGTGTTCATGTCAAATAAACAGTCTGCAGCAAACAAGCTTTGTATTAAGTCTGACGGCTACTGTAATATCATTTTAACTCCCGCCCCTTGTACGCTGCTCAAATACTACGCGTTCTCTTTTTCTTGTTTTGGAGGCAAATGTGCGCACGATCTGTGGTACAGTAACTCCGGTTATGTCACTAAGGGTAGACAGCTGGGCTAGTTGGTTTGCATTATTATGGAACATGGTACCAGCGCAAGAAACAAGGACGAAGGGAGCAGAAAGACAACACGAACGCCGGCGTTCGTGTTGTCTTTCTGCTCCCTTCGTCCTTGTTTCTTGCGCTGGTACCATGTTCCGGTTATGTATTTACAAAAACGGTGCAACGGGGTCGGAACTCCGACATCGGTCTAAGCCAGGGGCCAACGCGGGTGCGGCGCGCGTGTCGCCTTACTGTCGTATCCGCACATGTGGTCCTCGTAGTGGGTCCCGTAGCAGTCGCAGCCGTAGTAGCTGTAGTGGTTGACGCAGCGGCCCCCGTTGAGGCAGAAGTCGTACTTTTCGCACAGGTCGACGCAGTCCCTGACCACGTCCTCCTCGACGGACAGCACGGCCTCCACCGAGCTGCCGTTCTCCACCCGGAAGCTGATGCGCCCCATGCAGCCGAAGAAGCTGTCCGTGTTGTAGTGCATGTCCAGCGACGAGTTCTTCGGGTCGATGGCTGCGCCGACAACCAGGAGAGACAAAAGTTGGAGAAACAGTGGGAGAAGGAAGTGATATGGCACTGGGTGAGGTTTATTCCTGCTTATTCTAAGGCGAAGGCCTTTATTAGGCTCATAACTCGCCAGCGGGAATGTTCGCAGGAAAGTTTCACACCATAGCTGTCAAACTGATGACGTCATCAGTGGTGTAGTACGTCGTGTTTATATATATAGCGCATTAACTATGCCCAGTTGATTAGTTAGGCACACTGATACTCACAGCCGAAGTAGAGGTAGGAGGGAGTCGCCTCCGACCCGATGTCGTAGCCGCCACGGTGCACCAGCGACGACAGGTTGATGCGCAGGTCTTCGTGGTCCACACGAACCCGCATCTCGCCTTCGGAGGGTGTCACGCGCAGTGTCACCGTGTGCCACCGGTCGCGGTTCAGGCCTACGAAGAACGAGGTTTACAAATACAAGGTTCAGGCTTTCCAATGTCGTGGTTGAAGGCACAGAGAAGAAGTGTCGAGAGGAAAACAGTTGATACAGATGCGAGAGGCGCTATTAGTACACGATAACTACATTGCTCTGTAATGACGTAATTTTTATTGTGTAGTACATGTCTGCCGTCTGCCTGTTCCCGGACACCGTTTAGCCATTGCCTTCCAGCTGTGGCCCATACAAGACCCTCCACGATAGCTCTGTGGCTACGGAAACGGCTTGAAACTAACAGTCGCGTACGGTTGATCCCAGGGCCGCGAGATGGAATCCTGACAGCGACAGCCGTACCTTAATGGAGGCGAAATGCAATAGCGTCTGTGTTATGCGAAATGTCAGTGCACGGTAAAGAACTCCAGGTACTTGAAATCAGCCCGAAGACCTCTACTACGCCCACCAGTACCAATCTACAAGAGGTTAAACGCTGCATACCATACCATGACAATTACTTTCTGTATGACCATACCAGCTCTCTAGTCGTTTTTTTTTTTAGTTGGCACAAATGCATTGCAGCGTCACCAACGTCCCATAGTGGTCCGAGAATGACGCGTCAACTTCGTGCGCCAAGGTCTGCTCTGCCCTCGTCCCCCCTCCCTATGAGCCGACAAGCTGGCGGGCTTCCCGGCGCATTCCGCGGCTCTGATAAGCGTGCATTTCTTTTAGGACTCTACCAAGAGTTCGCTGCTGCAGACTGCAAGCGTTGCTTCGCGTATCAAGCCGAAGTCTCGGAACATCTTTCCGGAGACATTATCAGTCTACCGCCCCTTCTAGCTGGAAGGCCACGACGGTACAAAAATATAGCGTCGCCAGCGATACGATTTTTGTAGCCGCTTGCGCGTCCTGGGCACATCTGTTCCGGATAGCGTATACTTGATTTGGCGAGTTCACAAGCCCTGTCAGGTGGTGCACGAAGGGCTTTCATCCCTACTAATGACACGTCTTAAGTCGCTTGCAAAGCTGTGACCTTGGGCGGTGAATTGTACAAAGCTCTCTCTTCGCGTTTATGTTTCATATTAATTTAGATTGTTTGCACGCCAAAATAAATAGAGGCGGCTGTGAGGTAGGCGCTATAGTACTCTAAAAGGCTCCTGGTTGATTTCGATTGCTCGAAGTTTCCTAACCTGATACGAAGCCGAAAAACGCGAAAATTCTGTATTTATCGGGCATCGAAAAGTGGCCTCCGCGGTCAGGATCGATCCCATGACCTTACAATCGGCACCCGTGTGCTGTGCGATGTCAGTGCACGTTAAAGATCCCCAGGTGGTCGAAATTATTCCGGAGCCCTCCACTACGGCATGTATTCTTCCTTTCTTCTTTCACTCCCTCCTTTATCCCTTCCCTTACGGCGCGGTTCAGGTGTCCAAAGATATATGAGACAGATACTGCGCCATTTCCTTTCCCCCAAAAAAACCAATTATTATTATTAATCGGCACCAAAATGCCACATCAGCTGAGCGACCGCGGTGGCTGCTTCTAGTCGATGTCGGTAATAATTGGTTTTTTGGGGGAAAGGAAATGGCGCAGTATCTGTCTCATATATCGTTGGACACCTGAACCGCGCCGTAAGGGAAGGGATAAAGGAGGGAGTGAAAGAAGAAAGGAAGAGAGAGGTGCCGTAGTGGAGGGCTCCGGAATAATTTCGACCACCTGGGGATCTTTAACGTGCACTGACATCGCACAGCACACGGGCGCCTTAGCGTTTTTCCTCCATAAAAACGCAGCCGCCGCGGTCGGGTTCGAACCCGGGAACTCCGGATCAGTAGTCGAGCGCCGTAACCACTGAGCCACCGCGGCGGGTCGATGTCGGTACCTCTGAAAACTCTTTCATGACGCGTACCTTTTCCGACGTAAAAGACCTCGTTTCCCTCGGTGTTGAGGATGTGTATGATCTTGAGCCGTCCGTTCTCGAGCATGACGTAGAGCTCATAGTTTGGCACCTTGTCCACCTCGGACGACTCCTCCAGCAGGTGGTAGAACAGCAGCCCGTGGGGCTTCTCCGTCCTGCGCGGGCAACACGTAGAGGTGAGCGCAGTGCCACGTGTCAGAAGAACATTTGGGGGAAAGGGTTGCAAACATGTGCGATTTCCACAGTGCAGAAGAAACGCAAAAACATGGCCCGACATCACAAGTGCACAACCATTGCCGTGCTGCTCCCATATGGTCTCAAGACGCTTGCACTGTATCTACAATGTCAACTACGAACAAGCCAGTGTTGGCACCTTGGATTGGCCTTTCATTTATGAGTTTTCTTTGTGAGAACAGCAGGCGTCATATGTAAGTGAATCGCACGTTCCCTGTGCTTAACCATGGTTGCGGGAGGTTGAATGGCTTCCGGGGTCACTGAACGAAACAGATGTAAGAACTTGTACTGCCGTTTAGTGTAGAGCTAGCGCGCAGTGCGCTTATGTAACAACCAGGTTTTTTTTCTCTACGCATGCGCTAGTATAGAGGTCCTTGTTAAATCACTCACGTAAAGAGCAGCCGATGCTCCCAAGAGTGCCTATGTATTTTTCAATACGCTTATTTAAAAGACGCTCCAAGCGCGCACATGGGTAGCCAGACTACGTCCGGTAGAAAGGGAAGGTCATCCGTGTCTCTAAATGTCCTTTTACAGAATTCACTCTACTGCTACCTTCTCATCATCCAGCCCCGCCCTTCATATCGGAAGAGGCCAATCACTGCCCCAGCTTGCTGGCTCCGGTTAACGACGTCACCGGCGCTCGATAGGACTCAAAATAAGAAACAGAGTAAAAAATCTCCACAATATGAAGCCTAGGCTTCTTACTTCTTCACCGTCCCATTGAAGACACCTACATCCTTTTCAAGATCTGATTTACCGTTGCGAATGTGCAGCGCAAGTCGCAAAGACAGGAGTAGAAACATTGAAAGTGACACACGGACGCTGACATTGACATGACAACACTGAATTCCTTTTACCGCGCAGCCTCCCTTGAGGTACCGCCCCCTTTTTCGACTATATATTGTTCGGGCCTCCGAAAAAAAATTCAATTGATAGTCAGCGCCCGTGTTTTCTCTCATTGTTTTTGCTCCTCTCTTTGCGTCTTGCGCTGTACATTCGCCATCGTGAATGAATTTTGGTGCGCATAGGCTACGTCCCGTTGACATGTCACTGGAAAGGTATGCAAAGAAAATATTCTTATTGTGAAAAAAAAACATTATCTGCACGTGCTCTTCATAAAAAAAGCAGTAAAACATTTTACGATTAAGGGCGTTTTATTTTTTATTTTTTTTACCGATGTCTTCGTGTTCGCCTCGGAACTGCCGGAAATGCTAGCGTGACCCGAGGAGCGAATGCAGGCTTAACGAACGCCACTGCTCCCTTATCACACAGCCCACATGAGGAAGTAGCGTTATAGCGCTGTTTTTCAGCCGAGACGGGACAAGTGACAACCTCGTAAATTCCCCTGTGTGGCGTACGCACAGAAGAATTTCGCGCAGAACTCTGTGTGTGCTCCCATGCGACGCTGGCACCCAGACTGCATACTTTCCTTTCTTCCTGTCCTTTTGCCGACTTTTTCCTTTGCATGCACTTTTACCTTTCTCGCATAAAGTTTTTCCGTTACTCGTTCCTTGCGAGCCGTTTTTAAACGGGTCGTTTTTCTTTTCGCGGTTCATTACTGCAGTGGCGCGGACTGAAGAAGCTGACCTGCACAGAACACCTGAACATGTCCACAGAAAACGCAAACCCTGAGTATCTAAGCGTGGATAGATGGCTAAATGCCCCTTTTTCAGCCTCGCTGCATACTAGGGCTGATGAGCGGTTTTTTGTTTTTCAACTCCGAGTGGCTGTAGTACATTGCAAACATGAACTACTCTATGAGGGAGTAAAAACGTACAAGCTGTCCTTTATATATTTAGATCACTAAATTCAGGGAATACTTAGTGTGTCACGGGGGCATAAAGCGTAGCGAGCCTTGAGAGTTTTCACAAAGCCTGAACACTCTCTGGTGAACACTCTCATGGCTCGCTTACACCCAGTAAACATAAATACCCACGAGAGCAGCAGATTGGACAGCCGTCGCCGTAGCTCAGTTGGTAAGAGCACCGTACGCGATATTCGGAGGCCGTGGGTTCGGATCCCACCGGCGGCATGGTTGTTTTTTCTGCTGCTTTGTAATTTTCTTTAAGCGATTTATTATTCTAAGTATTATTATCCCACTAATAAGCATAACACATTAAAAAAAAAATTAACGTTCCCCTATGCACCTTGGTTTCGGTGACTGTTGGCTCCCTTCATAAATTTGTCATACGGGCCCCTCATTTCCTTTAACTTGTCTCTCTCTCTCTCTCTCTATATATATATATATTATATATATATATATATATATATATATATATATATATATATATATATATATATATATATATATATATGTATATATATATATAAATTGTTGCAAAGTATGGCGGCCGTACACTGAAACACACTAACCCGGATTAATGGTTACCATTTTTCATTTATTCCTTTATGTTAGCCCTTAATATCGAGTTAGGGAGGGTGTTATATAAAGGGTCTCATTATTAACCCGAAAGACGCGGGTTCAATCCCGGCCGCGGCGGTCGAATTTCGATGGAGGCGAAATTCTAGAGGCCCGTGTACTGTGCGATCTCAGTGCACGTTAAAGAACCCCAGGTGGTCGAAATTTCCGGAGCCCTTCACTACGGCGTCTCTCATAGCCAGAGTCGCTTTGGGACGTTAAACCCCCATAAAAAAAAATCATTATTAACGCACCAAAAACATTCGACATTTCTAGAAACCCAGAAATAAAAACGCATTTCAAGACAAACTAAAGGAACAAACTATATGCACAGAAATTCACACCACCACAGCATGAACCGTGCATGCTGTATACCCTGACAGCACTGCATGGTATCTAAACCGAAGTGACCAGTAGGATTTCAAGGGAAGACATATATGGCTGCACTCACTTGAAGGAGAAGGTGATCTCCCTGGTCTGCTGCAGAGGCCAGTCGGTGGGCTCCACCCTGAGGAATGAGCTCTCCTTGAGGAAAGTGAACACCTGACTAGAGAGGAGCAGCCTGCGCTTGCTGCCCGAAGCACCGGCCGGGGAGCCGTCCTCGCCCTCGAAGGAGATGTTGCCGCTGTCGCCAGAGGAGAGCCCGTTGCCGCCAGCACCCGCGTCCTGGGACACCAGGCCGATCTCGGCCGCCACCAGGCCGAGGAGGCAGGCGGCCGCCACGATCCGAGGCCACTTGGGCCGGAACATGGCCGGACGGTGCTTGCGTCTCACTGCACCGCCTTTCCGCGACATGATACGAAATGATCAGAGGTTAGATTTTATCCGATAAAAAAAGATCGACAGTAGCGTGCCGAATTCATTTTTGTAGCGGAAGCTACATCGGCCACGAACTCGCAGTTTCGCCGGGCTCGCAGTCCCGCCGTGGTCGCACCGCACCACGTGACCTACCACGTGACTGGTCACGTGACCAACTGCGTGACGAACCCCGTGACAACAACTAGCCAGACAAGCAGACTAACCTAGACTTGCACTCAAGACTAACCAAGGCTAACCAAGCTATGCCTTAGCTCTCGCTACGTACATCCTGGCATAGCCGAGCTAAGCCACTGCCAATTTTTTTAATTCGTTTATAACTGTTAGGGAACATTATATTTGAGATGTACAGGCGTGAGCAATACGAGAGCGAACAAAATCATTGCCATGATTCGCGGATTTTCTGGTTGTTTCGCCACTGACCTCGAGATTGAGTTAGATATTATACGCCAAGAGGAAAGCTAGTTAGAAAACAGAAAAACAACCTACGCCTTCTATACACACAGTTATGGAGTAATCAATAAATGAATGCTCAGATTTTGTTCCCTGTCATACTGCTCACGACTGTACGTCGCACCCTGCTGACTATTGAGTACGTCTTGCAGTCAGTCTCAAGAGAAAAGGGACACTGAGGACAACTGCATGCA